>JAPZDY010000016.1:1508590-1523781 GCA_029783645.1 Ctenochaetus hawaiiensis
TAGAATTATGGAATAATAGTAAATGATAAACCTTAAAAATAACAAGTGGCTTCTACAATGTAGCAGTATCTACCATATAGCTGCAATAATACCATATTTATAGTATCAATGTTTCAGTGAGTGGGATTTGTGTATCATGTGAAAGGGGTCAATTTACTAAACCCCACAATTAGCTGATCTCAGTTTACATATTTCTTAGCTCACTTTTATGGTGTTTTACTTTAGTGATTTGGTTCACACTCACTGCTTTTATTAAACTTGCTTACAGCAGCAGCAGACAACTTTATTAGTGAAAAAAGCTCAACTTTATACTATCTGCCCAGCACCAAACAGACAAAGTTAGCTAGCTAGTGAATTTGTTAAAACATGCAGCAGCTAAAGAGCAAGATATTTTTTTTCTGGAGTAGGTGGAGACCAAAGGAGAGCTAAAAAGTCAATATTGCACTCTGTAAGGAGCAAAGAAACAAGACTCCAAATGAACTTACTAACTTTAGCCAAATTCTAGAGGCAAAACTGTAGAGATTATTGAATTTATCAGGAATGTGCTTTGAAATTTAGATTTTTTGTAAGTCAAAAGCAGAGCTATTTGCTCTTTCCAAAGGTAAAGAGCTACTTAAGGCAGATATCAATGCCATCATGTAAAAACAATGCCAGTGGTGCATTGCTGGGTTATTTTGTTTAAGAGGGAATTAAATATGATGAGCCAGTTTTTAGTGGTGGATCCATGAACTTAAAGCTTTAGCTATTTTGAAACACAGCACAATGGTTTAAAGGATTTCACTTTTTAAAAATATCAGTGACAATCTTTTGGAGTAAAAATGACAAGGTAAGCAGTAATTAAGCTACTCTGTTCACTTTCTAAGTAATCCAAAGGGAATATTATGTTTTTGATGGTTATGCAGCGTTCTGCTGAATGATGTTACATTGTGTTGACGCAAAGGTTCAGCCAGTTGCAACACTTTAGCAGAGACCTCTGCACTGACTCCTCCAGAGTAGCGGCATAGTGATAGTTTGATGATGATGAGGAGGTTAAGGTTTTTTTGTTTGTCCACACATGTTGTTGTGTGTCTGAGCGTGGCCTCATGAAGGAACAATTAGTCAATGGGTCACTGAAAATGTTGTGAAGCTGGTAAACAATGGGGAACAGCAAGCAGTCAAAACAAAATCTGTAGCTTTCAGAAATACAATGCAAACCACTAAAGTTTTTTAATCTTAAGCAACAATTACAATCCAAAATATTTTGAATCTAGTTCAACTTTTATTTGCTTCATGAAATTAATCTCCAGCTAACTGACTGCTGATGCTGCTGCTTGGATGCTCTCTCATTGTATCCCGTTGGCGTTTTAAATCAATTTATGAACAATTATTTTCAACTGTGATAAGTCAGCATTATGATTATAGATCTATTCTCCAACTGAGGTCATTATTCTTTCATGTTTTTTTCATAAAAATAATCTGACATAAACAAATGTCCCATCTGATTTCCTAGCTCCAGGACATAAAGAAGTCCCTCTTCCCTTCCTCTGTTCTGGGGTCACCCAGAGGGGCAGTCAATGTCACCGCCAACCAATGATTTGGAACCAGCCCCCCTCCTTTCAGGTCTTCATCTCAGCACCACATTCCCTCCCCAGCATCCTCTGTGACAAATTGGAGGGCTAAGGTTTTTTTTTTCTCCCTCTTGGTACTCCAACCCCCATAAGACAGGCCACCATCCCCCATCACCCGCTGCATGGTGATAACTGGCAGGTGTAAGTGTATGTGATATAATGGGTAATCCCTTGCTTTTTTTTTTTAAAGTCATCCCAGCAAAAAATAAAAAATAAAAATAAACAAACACCCTAACATGCACTGAATTTTACAACAAAAAGTGCAACTTCACGACACATTTGCTAGAAATGTGTGATATTTGACATTGTTAGTAGAAAAAGAGTTCTGGAGTTCTGCTGCTTCTTGTATTTTGCTTTTATTTTTGTGTTCATCCTAAAAGCACAAAATTCCGACCTTTGCAGTAAATAAGATTTGTTCCAGTTTTCGGCATGTGTTAAATCATTTTATCATGTTGACATTATGAGATTAAGTCCTGCCATACCTTTGAATTGTTGCACTGAGCTGAAATGAAAGAGGATGGCTATGGGAGTGCATGCTGGAGGACGTGTATCAACCCAGATTCACACACACACACACACACACACACACACACACACACACACGCACACACACGCACTGTAGAGTAGAAAAAGAGGAGAGAGGAGAGATGTCACCCAAAATAAGAATCTTCTCTTGCTTCTTAGGTTATGTTCTGGAGCACAGTGAATCGGGATGAAGTCAAAGACAGAGAGAAGGAGAGTGTGACAGAGAGGGAGAGAGCGAGGGGGGGGGGAGAGAGTATGAGAAAGTGAGTGAGAGACCCGAGGAAAACGTCATCTGCCAGGACTAGAATACCGGACTACAACCATATGAGCACCGGCCGGAGGAGGGACAGTAACTCCACTGTGTTGCCGGACAGAGCGTTACTGTGCTCGGACAGGAAATCATCGCTGTTACCGGTCCTCTCGCCAGCAGCAGCGGCGGGGCTGCATGCTGGAGGACAGCGGAAAGTGACACCAGGAGCAGTGAGTGAGTGACTGAGGAGGAGGGGGGGAACATGGCTTCTTCTCCGGTCACCCCAGCATCGCTCGAAGGAGAGACGCCTTCACCCATCGGGAACGAGGGGCCCGCTCCAACCAGACAGGTACACGTCTTTGCACCCCTTGCATTCTCAATGATGTCCCATTTATATGATGTGTAAAAAATAACATACTGAACTTCGTTTAAAATTATACCAGTTAAAGGTTAACTAGGGCATTTGGCAAAGACACATGCGCGCAAGAGCGTAATTTAGTTATAGTCTGAGTCAGCAGAAACTACCCTTTAATTCGGCATGCATGTCATAAATAAATTAGCGCTTTATTTGAGATAAAATCCAAATTCAAAATCGTTTTGTCAAGTGCCCATGTGTCACAGAGGTAACAGTGATGGGTTGTATCAAGGTGCATAAAAGTTTAGATTTTACTGAAATTAGTGTCATTTCGTGAATCCAGTGCACACCGAATGTAACACAGACCTAAAGATATATGCAAGCATCTGCTTTATTCGATTTTATTTATGCACATTTGCTGATGTCCGATGAAACATGAACCTGAATGATTTTGAATGTAGTTTGGTGTGACGCATTGTCGCTGCTGACAATCTGTTTGTAGGTCACAACAACTAATACTAGAGAGTTAAAGGGGATAGTTCGTCAATACGAGACAGCAGGCTGTAGCCGTGAAGGCGTTTCCCTCAGTGTGACACTTGCATGGCCGTCCAAACCACCGCTGGAAAGTCATGAAGTTGTCCTTCAATCCTGTTAGTGCTGCTCATTCACAGCCAGTGACTGTGTCTTTATGAGGATGCTTCCTGTGCCATGTTGATACAACCAGCTAGTATTTACAACATGCTGCCTCTTCAGTAATCGCAAGTTCGCTTCCATTTATTAAATTGTAGTCGTAAGCATGTTGAAATATAAATGATCCTATTTCCTTTTCATCCGCCTGCCAAGCTGCAAGTTACAGTGTGATTGTGAATGAGTCATACAACCGCTGCTTCTCTCAGATTACTGAACACTGAATGCTCTGACACCTTATATTTAGCCTTTATACAACATGTTGTCTTTGTAGAGGGGAATTTGTTTACAGCCTGCTCCGAAGTGAGACTGGCATAACAGGTGTATGGCAGTGTCAGTGTCACCAGTCTGGCAGCTCTGATGTCTTCACACGTGGCTGAAGTGACAGGAATGCAAAGTGAGTGCCAGATGTACAGCTCAGGCTCCTTGTTCCCCAACCTGGGTACAGAGGGCAAACTAGGATAAACAGAAATCTGGTACAGTAATCACAATAAAAACCTGCCCACGTTTGCCCTGTTCTGTATTAAGCTATGTTCAAGCATTATATGTCTATGCATTATGGCTGGAAAATCATGTTTGTTCGGTAATCAAAATGAGCCTGTTATCTGTCCTGGCAGGAAATAGTATAATCCCATGTTCATCGTAGTGACCCACCACAAGGTCACTACTGTATATCCACTAAACCTGTACAGGTTTGGTAATTTTTTAGTCTGTATTTGTCAGATTTAAATGAGAAATTGTTTGCTGTAATGACACCTGAAATCACACCGTTGACCAATGGCAAACCATCTTCACGGTGCTGATCTTTTTTTGGATTGGAGAGTTGATGAGTCTAAACGGCTATCATGTCAGTTGAATTCATAGCTTATTAACTGTGTTACATAAATCAGATGTCTGTAACTCTGATCCCCTAAATTTTAATCCCAAGTTTAAATGTAACTCTCTGTGCATCTCCCTCAAACACTGACACTGTTTGGGAATGAATGATCTTTAGAGTAAAAAAAAAACAAAATAAGTATATAAATCTTAAATTTAACATCGAAGTAACTGTATAAAAACTGTATTTTTAAGCTATTATTTTTTATTTTCATTGATCCTCCATGCAAAACTGTGATCAGAGATAGGTGATATGTTATTTCCTTTATGTATTTTAATTACTTTAAGTTTTTTGTAAAAACTGTTTTTTTAACAGGGCTGTTCTGGGATTCACACATGGTAGTAGGTCGGAGGCATTCTCATCTACCAGAAATGCTTGGTTATGTGAGGGATGGGGCTGTAATGGTTATTGTTTTGCATTGATATCAATACTACATGTATCTGTGCCGGCCAAAGACAAGAGTGCTGAATGACATTAAAACACACATAACATAATATAATGTTATTGTTATTACTAATATTAAAAGGGACTGTAAACCTTCATGTACATTATGAACTCATAAACCACATAGAAAGCCTATTACTTCCTCTTGGCTATGCTGCCCTGATGGACAAATAAACTTCTTCCCTTCACTTCCACTCAAGCTCTCAGGCTTTGAACAGGGGTGAGTTTGTAACCACTGCAGCTCTCATTGACATGACATTTATCTCTGGGTGTGTGGTGAAAGTGGAGTGATTAACATTGCAAACAGGAGTGTGAGGCTCTGATGACAAACAGAGCTGTTAGGAGGGGGTGGAGGTGTAGTTTGCCACCAGGTCTGCTCCTGTTGAGGAGGACATCTGCCACTTGTTTTTTCTGTCTTAGCCAAGGTCAGGTTGAGAAAAAAATGGACTCTGGTAGTGTGATTCTGAGAAAGAGAGAGAGAGAGAGACATAGATGTAAACAGAGGAGACAGAGGAGAGATGAGAAATGTTGTGGCTTGCTAAGCTAGTACCAATTACATGATGATAATGGGACACTCATCCTTCTGAAGTGGCTTACATGTGGTACTTTCTGAGCCCCTCCGTCTAGACTCACCATTAGGTGGACCTACGCATTGTTGCGGAGAACTGGATATCGTGATGTAGGCAGGGCACCAGTCATTTCTATAAAAGTTCATCAGTGGTGCATGAAGCCAAAATAGTTTGACCTCTGTGTGATAAAACTACCTAAATCTTCTGCATTATGACCATATTGTGGAGCCAACAGGGTTAGGGTTAGGGTTAGAGAGGGGACGCAGGAGAATGGCAGAGCTGGCTAACATCCAGTTTCACTCTTCCACTAACCTAGAATTTTTAAATGTTTGCAACGCTTTCCGAATATTATCAGACAAAATTAATCAACTTGTGAGGTAAAACGACATTTCGGGGGGGTTTAGACGGTGAAAAAATGTATTTACCTTTTAAACGGCTGCTTCTTTCACAGTCTAAGCTTATGAAAAAAATTATCTTTATGTCCCAGTGCATCAGTGGATGTGTAAATTAAGCTATGTCAATTTGGCTTTAAGGCCTGATGCCCTTCCTGGGGTTAGGGTTAGAAACTCTGCATTATATTTGAGTCAGTGATCTACTATTTACTTCGCTAAAATTTGTCATTTATACCTTTGTGACATTTAGTCCTCTGTAAGTGTGAGGATTGAGTGCAGGCAGGAGAGTTGCCAGCTGTCTATAATAAACCCCCCCTGTCTTTTGACCACAGTGTGATAACAACAGAGCAAAACCCAGAGCAAGAGACAGTTCTGATGTAATGATTGATCAGCCAACCTGCTCTACTTAAAAAAAGAAAATCGACAGAGCCATCTTTTATTTATAAATTTTTTTTGCCGCCATAAACACCCGTAAAACAAATAAAATTGGAAAGTAATTTTTACTTGAATAATATATTATGATTAATAACAATAATTTTGTTTGATCAAGAATATTTTTCTGTAATGTCCTAGGAGTTAATATGTGGCATTTCATACAACTGGCTGTGATTATTGTTTATATGCATAGCACAGCAAACTGGAGTGGTTAACTATTTATTGGTAGTAACCATAACTACAACTTACACTAATTTTAGCCTTTCAGACTGGAAATGACACTTGAATGCAGGGGAAGTGATGCATAAATGATCTTAGAATAGCACAACAAAAGTAGCAACAGTCCCATCAGCTAGCATAATGATGTTAAATAGAGTTGCGTCAGACATGGCTGTCAGACACTGTGATGCATCACATGTGGTGATGTCACAGAGATCTCACGCTGCTACATTTAAACAAAGACTACATTCTTTGTACTGTGTTAAAAAAACAATTAATGTTCAAACCACGCAACAAACAAAGAATGAAGCAATTTTGACATGTGCACTTGGTGTGAATTTAAACAGTATGTTCAGTAAACTGGGGGTGGGTTGAGGTTGTTGGGTTCAGGGGGCTTAGGTGGCATCACAGTGCTTGAGGATTCATAGTTTTTCCCCTCTGCAGTCACTACGCCCGGTTTCTGCATTTGTCTCTGTCCTCACCTTGCAGGACATGACTAAGCATTTTCCCAGTAGGGCAGATACTTAAGAAAATGTAAGGTTCCAAACACCAGGTCATTGCTGTACAAACAAACAAATGAACATTTAACATAGAAGAAATATTCATAAAGGTTTTTTAAATTTTTGTTTTAGTAATCTGATTATAACTAAAATGACTGCGGTACCTTGATAGATATTAATGAATGAGACAGTGGTTTGGATTACCTACCTCAGACCAATGGCATCTTAAATTCTGGTGTTTACTTAAAATCAAGTTTACATGTCTCAGCCCTTTTGTTGTCTCTCTGCAAAGAAATAAGCCAACATTAAATCAGGCCTCCTCTCCCAGGTTTTTAGACCATTTATGTTTCTGACAAAATTAAGCTGTCAGCCTAACTTTTATAAAGTATTGGTTCTTGTAGTAAGAGCACTGACTTTTACCAACAACGGATGGCATTTGTTATGATTGAGCATCCTTATGTGTGGTCATGGATGAGTGAGTGGATATGAGGGAGTATGTCTGTGCACAGTTATGGTGATGGAGATGCAGAGTCACGGTGGTAGGGGAGTAGACCTGATGAACAGGGCCCAGTGATGATTAACTAATCAAAATGAAAAAAATTTAGCAAACTTTTAGAAAAACCATGACCAAGTTAGTCCTACCGTCTGTCACTGTGTTACTTACGTGTGGAAACCTGTTGAAAATAAATAATCCCTTGTATTGCTGAGGATCCTCAAAACTTCAAGGGCAAGAAATTAAACCAAGACGACAGCTACACGCTGAACAGTAGTTAGCATAAATGCTATAAACAGGTTAGTTTGCTAATCTTGGCAATAAGCTGAGTAAGCCTCAGTGAGCTGCGAGCATTATAGCAGATTCTTAGTCGTTTACTGCTGCACTGTTTTAAATCACAAACAATGCTTTTGCCGCAAAATTAGATATGGTAAAACTGTATGAGGGTTTTTTTGTTTTGCCTTTGACTTTGACTATGGAAAATGATTTTATCATTTGCCTCCGAGCCTAAATTTCAGACTGTCTGTCTCATTTCTGGCCTTATCTGTAATTACCCAGTAATCAGAGGTCAGGCCATCTTTCTGCTGGGTGCTGCGTGTGGCAGTGCAGTATTGGGGGTGGGGGGGGCGTTGGCAGGCATCATACTGCACAGATGTGTCAGTCAGCTGGCTTTAGACAGATGTACCAAGCTCAGTTTGCTGTGTCATCCTGGTGTTTAGTAAATGTGAAACTGATGATCCGTCCAGTGAAACTGCACTCACAGAGCTGAATGATTCTCCTGTTAGTGATCTCATCATATCTATAAACTATGGTTTAGAATGATAGCTTAAATCCTCCTTCTTTCCTTATATTCCTCTTATTTCTGCTTTTGATCTCTCTTTCTTTCCTAATGTAGTTCATCAAGTCCTTTCATTTGCCAACATTATGTTTCTGTCCCTTTCTTCTATTTCCATCACTTCATTCCCACAAATCCCATTACACGCTTGCCCCGCAGACACATCTGTTGATGACAAGCCAACCATGAGATGTGATGGAGGCCCGAGGACAGCTGAATTAAGCAGGGAGAAAGCATCGGACGGACAAATACCATCTAAATTTTTTATTTAGTTTCACTTGTCTCATCTTCTTCCTTTTCAACATGGAGACAAGTTTTCATGTGTGACACTGCTACACCTCTATAGCACACCTATCTGTACACTGACTGCCTGCATTAGATGTGCAACTTAACTGAATAAGAGTCTGAAGTATTAAATCAGATTTTCTATTTAAAGATTCAGTTGAAGTCAGAGCCATGACTGGAGGAAACAAAGATTGTTTGATTTGTGGAAGATGTCGGTGGCTGAGCTATTTTTTACCCCATTAGTAGTGGGGCCCAAGGATGATAAGGCTGGATGTACAGCCAGTGCGTGTCGATCCAGAGCAAGATAATCTACAGTTGCTGCCCAGATAGCCATGAAATTTGATTCGCATCTTCATGGTCCTCAGAGGGTAAATCTTACCTTCCTTGGTCATTATTCGCTTGTTTACAAGAGATCGCTTGTTAGGAAATTGAAAATTGAAGTACTTTTATCTATCATTACTGCTGTTGATTTCTTCTTAGTCATAAATTACAGCTGATAGTACATATAAATAGCTTGAGAAAAAAGATACCTGCCCTAATTTAATCTGTTAACACGTTCTCCTGAATTGTTGCTGTGAGCTGTGGCAAGTTTTGTGTTCTTTACAGACTTGTGCTTTGGAACAACAGAGGATCTCCTTGAACAGATGGTACACAGTGAAGTGTGACAAGTAAGAGCGTATATTACCCAGTAGGTTTGTCCTTGGAGTTATGCACTGTCCCCTGCTACAGTAGATTATAATTAATCCTGGTTAGGACTATGGCTCAAGGGTGATAAGAACATGGGCTCTCACATGCATGCAACTAATATAACCTCCACTAAATTTCCATTAGCGGTGAGTTTTGAGTTCATAGCTGAGAGTCTGGATTAGTTCTCTTCCTTTGAGTCTTACTACCTGCTTTTCTCCTCAGACACTCACAGACTCACTCTCTGATCTGAATCTGAGGGCGCTGACAGCATATTTGCACTCGTGTGGGCTCATAGAGACTATTTAAGCAGGCCTTTGAGCGCTGGGCTGTGGGCATGTGTCACATTGGTGGCATGCCTTCACTGGGCCTCCTAAGGGCGGTAAATAAAGTCACTGAGTGTGTGTGTGTGCATGTGAGTGTTTTGAGTTCGTGAGGACAAGCAGGACATGTGAAGTGCGAGGCGGTGCACTTCATTGATAGAATCAAGTAAGAGCTGGATGCTCTTTTTATGTGTGTGTGTCTGGTGTGTGTGCATGTATGACTGTGTGTGTGTGTGCGTGTACGAGTGTGTAAACACTCTGAATAGTCGTCTGTGTGTCCAGACATGGTCAGCAGCCTCCAGTGGACAAAGGCAGCACTTGTGTTCGCCACAGAAGGAGGCGGATTTTAGGGAGCTGTTCATTTCCCAAAAATATCACAATTGGCCATTTGATGAGATGGCTGTTTTTTACTTCTGTCATAGTCTTTTCTGTGTGTCTGGTCCTATCAGATCCTCAGAGGACGACAACATGCTTCTGAGTCCCCAGAAACTGTCTGCTGCAAGTGTGAGATAAAAATATTAATCTAAGTAAAGAATACATGTTTAGGAATTAATTATCCTTTAAAGTGTGCAATAAAAAATTTACTTATGTACTTATGAAATCAATATTTCATTAAAACAAGTGATCAAATTACTATATTCAATAAAAAAGGTGTTGCTAATAGTAAAAAGAAACCCACAGAGAGTTATCACCAACTCTGCAGTTCCCCTCAGGGTCTTTTAGCCTCTTTCAGCACAGTGTTTTGGCACCTTAACTGTTACAGTTCATTCCTTCACTCTCTTCAGCTTTTATTCCGGAAGCAGCAATAGCTGTTTTCAGGAAAAAAAAAACCATAAAACCCCCTGTGCACTGCCTGCCTAGCACCAAACAGCAGACAGACACAGTTAGAGTAAGAGGTAACAGAAGTAAAAGGAGAGCGAAGACTGGATTTACATCCATCAAGTGAGCACAAACTACAGATGAATCCTAATGTTGCTCTGTCTGCTGGATGTGTAAACAGCCAACTGTTTACTGTTAGGCATGTTTACAGCTTGTTCTGCTGCCCCCAAAAGGCCAGAATAAATTATTTCTGCTTCATCAAGCTCCTTAAATTTTTTTTGAATTATTTGCACAAGAGCTGTTGTCTGTGTCTGATCATCATCATAACATTGGATCTGAGATTTAATCCTACTTGGAAAACTGATTAAGAGATGAGAGTCTGATGTGTGGCACGGAAACTAGAAGAATTCACATTTGAACAGTGATGTTGATGACGAGACGTGAACTAAACTGATGTATGTGGCCCACTATTCTGCTTTGGGCTGCAGGCCACCTTAGCTGCTAATAAAATGACCAACAGAACTGTAGGCAGCAAGAACTGTGGTTAATGTTCGTGCCAGGTTTTGACAAAAGAATGTGTGGAATTAAAGGAATTAAAGGAAAAGAAAAGAAAAAAAAACAGTGTTTCTTGATCCTGATTATCACTTTTGACTCTTTTTTCAAAAGATCAGTTTTAAGTCCAGTATTGTAAGGGTTAATACTTTAGAGGTTGTAGTACTTATTTAATGCACTCTTGAACATTTTGAATGCTTTCAAAAATTAAAAAGAGAAAAACAGTTTGTTTTAATTTTTGTAATGGTGATTTTTGGTATTAAATGCAGTTAGAACCCGAATTATTTGACATTTTGTTCCTTTTTTGATGTTAATCTAAATGGACCAATGCTTTGGTTGCATGTCCTCAGTACCTCCGAGCAAATATTAATTTTAAATACAGTAATTAAACCACTTGTGGCATATAGAAATACATATCTAAACATATCCAGCATCCCCAGGTGCACCACTCATGGTCTGATGATGTGACCATTTTGGGCTGCTATTAAGTTTGCATCTCAAGCTGACAAGCAGTAAGGCTTTGATTGATTTTGGTGTGGTTGAAAATGAAGATCTAGTTTGCTATCTGAGATATTTTGTATGGCACAAGCAGCATCTTTAAGGTGTTTATTTTACCTGAATACAAAACTAAAAATAAACATCAATACTTAAAATAACCATTTAAAACGTATCCGGCAGGATGTTGAGTAGCATTTAGACTGCAGAAGTGAGTTAGCTAGCTCTGCAGTTTTTGTCTTCAGACCCTTTCTTTAAAAGCTTAACCCTTGATGGTCTTGCACCAGTTTAAAGCTTAATGTGAATGAATAATCCTCTTTTATTTTCATTTGCTTGTAGGATTTGCTTATCTCTCATCTCAAATATCAAGCCCACACATGACGGTTGCAGCACAGGCTTTTTTTTTAAACAATGGGTTCAAGCTTTTAAATGAACAACAAGCACAACTGTGAATTAATGTTTTTAATAGCTCATTTCAGAAGTTTTGGTTAAAGACTGGAATTAGGTCTTGAGATAAATGTGTAATTCATCCAATATAGTCAGTGCTTTCTCTCTCTCTCTCTCTCTCTCTCTCTCTCTCTCTCTCTCTCTCTCTCTCTCGATAAACAGGTCTATTTAAAAACAGTATCTAAATTAAGACTGCTTTATCATCTGACCTGCAGCTATCTGAGAGGTCAGTGGAAAAGGCAGTTCCTATCTGCTTTCTCTATGAGACACATGAGCTCAGGAAACAACACATACAAAAAAACAAAAAAACAAAAAATGTGGATTCAAACAGAATAACCCATTCACTGTGTTTTGCATTTACTGGAATGACTGTGAAAATTAAAGAAGGAGTTAGACTGGTATGTCTACGCATACATCTTTTTTTGTTTTTTCATTCATTGCTATATTAACAGCAATAAAAACAAGTCAAATTCCTATTATTTACACACATTCTCTTGGTCAATAAAGCTGTTTCTGATATTGCAAATGTTTTACCCTTATTTGTAGATCAACCATTATTTTTCACCTCTGATAGGATGGTTATGATGACATGGGGACAGCTACCAAACAGCAGATCATGATAATACTACTAATACTGCCTGGAGATTTGTATTCATACTTCTTGTGTGCGCATTGACTGAATAAATGGTACTGAGAGCAAAAAGCTTAAACTTTACAGTAATACTGAAAAATGAACTGTGGATCAGTGACGTCTTGAGCGATTCCCAGTTGCCTTTTTGGCTGACTCATTGATCAGGCGCAACAGATCATCAATGCATCCTTATGTGTAAGTGGAGCTTGGAAAGGTCAAACAAGCAGAAATCATTTTGTTCTTTTCCAGCTCCTTTGCTCTGGTTCTGGACCAGCAGCAGCTGCAGTAGATTTTGGTCAGGCTTTCTTAAAGAATTCAAAGTCTAAGCCTCTGAAACAGCATCTAATTTTATGGGACTCTATTACAACTTTCTATTGACACCAGGACATTATCACTAATAAAACAATAATGAAGGTTAAGAGCTTTCCACAGGCAGTAAGTGCAGCAGTAATTAGCAGGGCTGTATTAACCCATAATGGGGGGCCTGCAAAGTGAGCTGTGGGCTTACACATTGCAGCTCTGTACATGGTTTGTGCCATAAAGGAGTCCTGCTGATTTCTTGCCAAGTTTCAGAGATGTGAAAATGCATCGCAGAGGCCAGAATAAGATTGCTGATTTTCTAATGTTTTCTCTCTCATTACCTTGTTTTTGAATTATGCCACAAATTGATGTGATTGTGATTTACCCCTGCTAAAATGCTACACATAGCACCCTCTCAAGCACCTGACCGTTTAGCGCTGTATTTCTGCAGCTCAATAAGCTTGTCTTTGGTATATTGGCACCATTTAGTGCTGCCAGCAATTAAAGGGATTTGTTTGTCTGCACATGCACATGCACTGATCATTCAGACCCTCTGTTTCCTCTCATCCATCCCTGTCCCATCCATCAGAGCTCTTCCCTGCCCCTCCCCCCGCATGCTGTCAGTCATGACGGAGGCGGTGATGTTCAGAGGACCTTGAGGTAAAGGTTGTAACAGCCACTAGCAGCTAGTGGGCTTGAACCCCCATTACTGAATGAGCATATGCCACTCACCACACAGCTGATCAATAGCACTGATGAGGAGGCTGTCTGCAGGATGCTGCATAAGCACAGTGAACACACACAGTCAATCCCATCGAGCTCTTCAATCTTATGATTGGGTTTACACACTTCATCACACACATGTGCATGCCGGCTTCTCCTTGTAGATCCGTGTGGACATCAGTCAGTGGAGCACAGTGTGGAATGCAGTGTGTGTGTGTGTGTGGGTGTATGTGTGGGTGTATGTGTCTTAGAATTCTGCAGCTTCCATGCCTTTGATTCATCAACACTCTAGAAGCCTTTTAGAGCCTGGTGTCACAGACTGATGTCACAGGCTGGTATTCACTGAATTAAGAAAAGCCTTTCGTGTGTTTCATGAATAAATTGAAGCTGCTCAATATGAAGTTGATGAGCTAATACTGATACTCATCAAGGAATCCAACATGGGGTGTTACACATGTGCGAGAACAGAGCCGGCCAAGACTGGAAGGATCAGGTTTCGAAATCTGTGTGTGTGTGAGTATGCAGGCGAGATTATTTTGCAGGAAATGTCAGAAATTTCTGCAGAGTTAATGCATGAAAGAATCTCTCTAAGGATTTTATGCTTCTCTCTACCATATTGTTTTTTTTTGCAAAAGGTATTTGAGGAATGTGAATGTTATGACTCAATAACTAATTATAGTAAATCATGCTGCAGATTTGGAGAGGAGGAAAAAAGTCTGCTATCTGAAAACGGTGCTTATCATGGTATTCATGGGCATAGATATTTTTGGTGGTATTGCTTAATCAAAGTATTTCACTACAGCATTTAGGAAAACAACAGCACAACAGTTTGATTTAGCAAACAGAAGGAACAACACTGCATGATTTTTTTTTTTGTTGCATGCCTTTCAAAAATGAGTAATCGATAAAAGTAATGACTTTCAGTTGTACAGTCCACAAATTGAATTCCTTCCTTATTCTCTGCTGGCTCTGACATATAACTCAAGATCTCACTTGGAGTATTTTCAACGTTTTTGAAACAGTGTGTCATGATGCATCTACATGATATGAGCTTATGTATAAAATATGAAACAGATCACCCCAGAGAGAGGGACTTTTCTGGGTGAGGCTAAATAAGTCTTCCCTCATAGGTGGACTGACCTGCACTTTTAGATACACTTTAATTTAATCCAATTTCAGCCTTCCATTACACTGCATGACATGTTATGTGTCCAATTGTCCTTGCAGTGTGAGATCCATTATCCTTAGTTGCATTAGATTTACAAAACAAAATAGAAGAAAAACCTAAGGGTGGGGGACTACTCTCTTTATTGCAGCTCATTTTGATAAAATGGCTCAGGCTTAGCAGTCCTTAAACGTTGTTGGGTTCTCTGATCCCATGATGGAGTTTTCTGGGTAGAAATTAGATTAGTGTCTTAGTAGTGCTAAGCCAGGCTGGGCTTTAGCTCAAGGCTTAGGCTTAGGTACTACTTCACTGCTAAATGTATGGTTAAGTTCTCATGCAGATAACTCAACACCCTGTCAGACACAAGGACAGTTGCACATCTGCGCACTGAAGCTGATTAATTGCAGTGACTTGTGCTGTGCTACAGCTTTTTGCTACGCTGAAGAATGCGGCGCACGCTGCTCAGAACGCTGCTCAGCGAGCTCGAGCAAAGTTCAACAAGTTTGGGTTAATGCTTGGTAAAAAGCCAAGTGCTTAGGGTGAAGAAAAACTGATGAATCAGTCTTTTGGGATAATTTA
>JAPZDY010000016.1:1523881-1537475 GCA_029783645.1 Ctenochaetus hawaiiensis
AGTTTTGCCCGATGGTTCTCTGGACGAAACAAAAGTAATTTGTATTTATTGTAAATGTAAAAGGGCACGGTAAAAAATTCACGGTAATAACGCGTTAACGCGTTAACTCAGGACACTAATGCGATTAATCGCAATCAAAAATTTTAATTGACTGACAGCCCTAATTTTAATGCAAAACCCCATTCTGTCTTACCTGTGTGATTCCTAGCTGCTGTCTGTTTCATGCTTTGTTGTGTGTGTGTGGAGAACTGACTCCCCTTTGTTTATCACTCTGCTGTCTAAGTGTATATGATGTTTTTTAAGTGTATGTGGCCTCCTGGTGATTGTGTGCAGAATTTGTTGTTATGACTGGCCTCACATTTGTATCAACAGCTTTTTTGAGCAACTTAAAATAACTCTGGATGTGAGCTTTGAACTTGAGTTTGGATCACACCCCAGAGAGACAGATTGTTGGATGAAACGGACAGATGTTGGTCATTGCTGCTCCTCTGTTTCTGTCTTCTTCTCTGCTCTCTCATTTCCTCTCCTGACCTTTGGTATGTGAGGTAGAGACACTTTCTCTTAATTTGTTTCAATATGATAAAATTAGAACCATATGACTTTTTTCTTTATTTTCTCCTTGCTCTCATGCCTGACATTTTTTTGGTCTTACTCAATGTTGCCATTTTCAGTCAAACTTATTCAGAGGATAAAACCTCAGTGCACTAGATGACTTTGGGTAATAATACTCCAAATAGATTTAATAGCTGCTCTTAGCTTCTTCTGTGGAAAATATGATAGTAGTGAATAGTAAAAAATGATTTATATTTAAAAAGGCAAGATATTTAAAAAGTATGGTATTATCAAGAATCAGTATTCAACCTTGGGCATCGTTTTGGAACTTTTTTTTAGCTATTTACAGCTATTTATTTTTGGATGAGCTTTAATTTTTTTTTTTTGTCTGCATTTGTACTCATAGCTTGAGACCACATTGGGTATCAACTTTTTATGAGATTAATGCACTTTTGGTCTTGCAGCCAAAATTTTTATTCTTTTAGTGCGTGTTTGTGACCATCACCCGCCCTCCTTGGATACTGGCCAATCAGACTTTATTACATGGAGTTTCCTGTTGTCAGCCAGAAAGGGCAGTGTTACACTAGAGTGAGTTGGGGGGAAACTAGAAAGAGGTAGGACACAGCTGATGGAGGAAAAGGGGAAGAAGAAAAAATAAACAAATGAAATCATATATATATTAAAAACGAATAGAACAAAGGAAAAAAAAGGAAAGAAAAGAAAGTTGAGAGTAACACGGAGGAGTGAGACAGGCACTGGCGATGGTATAAGAAGCGCATTTGTCACCAGAAATGTGGGAGTCCTGTTTGAAAGAAATGGCCCAGTGGAGGGCAGGAGTGAAAGTAGAGCAAACAGTGGATATTTGCAGATTGTTGGGTTTAATGAGTGACTCAGCAGTTTTTGGCGGGTACCATTAGTTTCTTTATGATGTGTCCCGGGTAGGAGCTGATAGATCAAGGTTGGCATGCATGTAAGCATTCCCCTAACATGCATGGGAAACTATCACCAGAGTGTACAGAGTTGTTGCCCAGGCTCAGTGGGGTGTAGTGGGTCAAGCCTCCACTCCAGTCCACGGGAGTAACCAAGACACCAAGCCCAAGAAGCCGCTGTTGCCCTCTCAAGCACGCTGCAGGCCCAGGTGCCCGAGAGGGCAACGACAAGCACCACCAAATCGCAGGGGTAGCCACCAGAAGGACGGGCCATGAGGGCCCGCCCAACCCACCCTGCGACCCACCCAACCCACACCCACCCCCAGCTAACCGACCCCCCCACACAAACCCCACCCATAGACGAGCCAGAGGCCCCCAACAGCCGAAGGGATTAGCCATGACGAGCAGGGACCACCCCTGCTGGCGGGCACCAGGGCAGTGCCAGACAGGCCACCACCACGTGCCAGCCAGCAACTGAAGGGTAGCGCTGGGCAGAAGGGAACGGGGGGGGGCAGTGATGCCACCAGGCATGCATCCCACGCCCTGACACATCTGGACCGAAGCAGACTCACCAGCCGCCGGCGCCAGGGATGCACCCCAACCCCCCCACGAGGGGCAATGCACCACGAGCAACCGACCCAGGTCCAACACCAGAGCTCTCCAAGATGCTGTTAAGAATACATATTGGATCAAAAATATTATGTGGATTACAATTTCTTCACAATGAGTATGACAACCTCACACAGCTGTCAGTGTGCTTGTACGTTTATGTGCCCACAGCTACTCCTATGCAGAATAGTGAATAAAAGGCTAAGAAAGAAGAAGAAGGTTTGCTAAGATAAAGAGGAAAAAAGAGGTGTGAGTCTCCCTCAGAGCATGGCCCTCCATTAGCCTGCTGTAGTAACACTTAATACCTTCATCCTCTTGGACTTTAAATGAATGCAGCTCCATTAGTCCTGGAACATTTGGAGCAGCAGAACTTCATCTATCTGAAATGTGTCTCTTTGTTGACCTGATATAGATGGAAGCAGCCACATACACACAAAAACTTTTAGGAAACTATATGTAAATCCAGACTTTATTCATTTGCTTCATGCAGTGGCAAAGGACATGGTTGAAAAATATCAAAATATTAAAAAAAGGTGCATTTCTGTTTGTCTTAAAGGGCCTTAGTTTACAAAACAACAACAAACCAGTGGTTTTATAGTATCGACATTCTGCCAGCCATTCTGTCACAACTGATCTCAGCAGAGGCTGTGCTGAAATAGTCTGTGTCAACTCCGAACGCTGATATCTCCGTCAGGGATGGAGTGTGTGGGTGCGTGCTTCTGCCAACCCTTTTCAGTGTGTATCTCACATTATTATTGTTGGTGAATCCTATTTTCAGTCTCTGCCTCCTTCAGAGCACGAAGCCTCCGAGTGTGGCTTCAGAGGACTGAGGGCTGGAGACTGGGGTCCCAAATTCACCACTGTTTGTTTTCCTTGCGCTTGTATTGTACACCTCAAGAATCTTGAAACCTAATGCATAATAAGTCAAACAGTCTGATGCGTACTGTCTAAGCTGAGGAAAGGGCCTTTAAACACACCTTACCAGCCTGTAAAGTCATTGATATCCATATTTCTTATCTGACTGCTGCACTGACATTTTCATAGCAGTATTCACTGATAGTTTTCGCCACACAAGGGCAGCAAAACCAAGCTTTTATTCTTTAGTTTATTATCACATTTTATGCAGTAGTTTTAATCGTTAACTTGTCAGCAGAAATTTGCCTTTTAGCACATAACAAAGTCAGAGCAACATTAGCATTTGTTAAGAGTTGTGTTTCTGTCCTTCAGGTCAATGTGAGTCCAATTGTTCTTCAACTCAAAGCTCTGTTTTGGTCTCCACCAACTCCTGAGAAATATATTTGGCTCTTAAGATTCTAAACATGCCATTAAGTTCCCCAGCTAGTCTCTAACTGTGTCTGTCTGCTGTTTAGTGCTGAGTAATTGGTGCAGTGTTCTTGGTTGACACAGCCTTTTTCTCGAGCTAAATGGGCCAGATAAGAGTGGTAAAATTTACCTTGAAATGTAAAGAGGTTGTAAAATTAAACTAACGAGCTAAGAGAGGCTCAAAAAAACTTTGTAGAGTCAAGGGTTGGTTGTAATTCTTTCTAAAATCATCACTCCCAGCAACATTATATGCAACTGACCCATGACTATGACCCATTTTTGTAAAAGTATTGTTTGGTACAGCTTTGATAAATCCCCGGGTGAACCAAGGAGAGCCACATTTTATGGCTTTTGATTTATTACTTCAAGAAATGTGCATCACACAAAAAATGCCATATTTCCAAATACTGTATATTTACATATGTTCCAGATATGTCAGTGTAATAAGCCTGCATATATCATCCGTGCTTCAAACAAGAAGTACCAGTATTGTCAATGCCTGGTGTTACGGATTTACATCTAGTAGTAGCTAATTTACACTGTAAAATCAAACACTTTCAAGTTGATGGGGATATCTGTTCAGACAAGCGTTTTAGCACTGCTAAAGAGATAATGGTGATCCAGACAAACATGCCTAAAAATACCCATCAAATTACCATTTACATACACTGGACATACACATGTTGGTGCAGACAGCAAGCAGAGGGTTGATTGCTTAGTTGCAGAAAGGAGGAATAAAAAATGAGGAAAGGTAAAAGAAGAAGACCAATGATGAGTTGAAACTGTTAGCTGAAAGTAACATTAATGTGGTCACTGTGGCAGAAAACATACATTAGTATTCTCATGAGGAAAGGATACATGGTGATAAAAGAGCCAATTGGGAAGAGAGCCTTGCTGTCTGCATCGTCATTTCTACAAGTGTTTTTTTCTCTTGTCCTCAGTTCAGGATAAACAGTCGTGCAGCTTTGTTTGGGTGTGAGTTTGACTTTAGGTGTTGCCCTCATCAAACCAGTCTGCTTCAACCTGCGTACAGCACGCCACCTCCATGCCCAAAGCTGTCCTGCTGGCAGGGTCACAGTGTGTACTTATTAAACTCTCTTTTCTGCTCTTTTGATCTGCTCTAAACTAAAGGGAGAAAAGATTTGTGTGCTACAAAACACCACCTAACTGTCATTCATTTGTGATTACATATTCCTAGAAGCAGGCACGGTCAAGTTAAAAGCATCAACCGTGACACGAATATATGATGTCTTTAAAGGAAAATTCCTGCTTATTCATCCATCACTGATTCACCTATATCACCTATCTTCATAGGTTTGGCCATCATTCCTATTAAGAATACGCTTCCAGGTAAAATTACAGCATGGGTGATTTGTTCAAATGCTTGAATGTTATGTATTTTTGCATTTTTAACGTCAGAGACTTCTGATGGCCCTGACTTTTAGTGCAAGGAGCAAAGGAGCAAAGTAGTGTCACATTAACAAAGGCCCTGGCAGAATTGGGAGCTACTGGTCACGTCAGGTTTCATACCAAGACATTGGTTGGTTTCTTTTTGCTTTGACAATGATGTTGCTCCAACCTAAATGAAGTACTCCTTTTAAACAGGAGCCGTAATCTAACCTGTAATTTTCGTGTCTGAACTTCACCAAGCCTTGACTGTTTTGGTTGCAGAGGAGGAAATTATGTAGATCATTTTTTAATGGTTTGACAGAAACTGTGTCTTTTGATAAGAGCTGCAGATCAACAAACGCTGATACAATTCAATTTGAAATATGAAAAATATTAAATGTGTTGTTTTATATGAATTGGACTTGTTGTCCTACCAGCCAAGTTCTTTGCTGATATGTGTGAACAAACACAGCAACATCACTAAAAAAGTCAGGCAGGTCTCCACTGTGTATATCTGCTAGTGTCTGTCTGCTGTTTGGTGGCAGGCAGATGGTGTACAGTGGATTTAACCTGTACGCCTTTTTACCTTTTACAAAAACAGCTGCCTAATGCTATTGCTGGTGTCCAACTCTATGAGAACAGTTTGACTCAACTAAAACACTAAAGTTGTGGGCTGTAAAACTAAAGCAGTGAGCTGAAAGAGGGTGAAACTTCTGTAATCTCTGCAAGTTTGTGTAAATTCTCAGTGAATTTGTCACCATTACTGAGCAACTTTAAGAACATACCACATACAAACTATAGTTTTTGATAATAACCAGACCTTTCTTTAACAATATTGACTGTAGTAAAAGAACTAATGACTGGGAGTCAAAGTTAGCAAGCCGCAACACAGTGTCCCTTAGAGGTGGTCTGTCTTGGTGTTTTCTATGTGGATGATGATATTGCCAAAGTTTTTACTGGGCTGTGAAGATGGAAATAATGATGGTGCAGTTGCTGGTGAAGTGGTGCCACTGTGTTACAGTTTGAAGGAAACCATTAAAGCACCAGAGCTGGCAGAGATGGAGCTGAGTAAAGGAATGTTGAAAGCAGGGAAATCCGACCACATTTGCCACTGACCTGATGAAGGCAGAAAAGGTCAGTCAATGGGAAACTCTCTCTGCTGACTTTCTTTTCCCAATAATTTTTCCCAAAGTTATGAAGACCTTTCATGTAGACTGATGGAAAATCAGGCGAGGATAAGGAGGAAGGCT
The DNA here is from genome assembly GCA_029783645.1 of Ctenochaetus hawaiiensis. Taxonomy (NCBI): domain Eukaryota; kingdom Metazoa; phylum Chordata; class Actinopteri; order Acanthuriformes; family Acanthuridae; genus Ctenochaetus; species Ctenochaetus hawaiiensis. The sequence continues at coordinate 1,529,934 of JAPZDY010000016.1, forward strand.
CTGCAGGCTCTGTTAAGGGTAGATGCTGAGACCCTCCATTGTCTGCACCAATAATGAATAAAAACATGATAGTCTGGAACATCACCAAGCAACAGGCTCTTAAAACAAGGAGAGCTGAGGGACACATATCCCATCATGCCGCATTGGTTAAGCTTGTTAACGTCTGCCAGCACCCTTGTAAATACTCCTTTAAACAAATTGTAGATCCTTGTCTATATATAGGGCTGATGTTGCCTTTTCTTTATTTTAAAATTGTCTTTTGTGATTTCAAAGCCACATTATAATGACAGCTTTTTTCTCATCTTTCTCCTGCTATTCTTTAATTCTCCTTCCAGTAGTCATACAATAACAGCTGATTTAAAGAGATTCCATATTACCAAAAGAAAGCAATGTGACAAAGTTAAAGTGTTGACAGTAATTATATTAAAAAGTTATAAATGAATAGAGGTTAAAATAACAATTTAAGTAATTTACAGGAACATGTCTACAGAGGGAAGAGAACATGCTTTCCCATCCTTTTTGCAGTTTTGTAGCTTTCTTGGTTGTGTGTGGCGGTCCTGAAAGGGATGTAGGGATTTTCATCTGCACATCTTTGGGAAATATGTGGTTGAAGAAGCTTAGTGATGCAGTAAATACTGATATGAAAGAGGCCAATATTGAAACGTAGATGTTCTTCAGCCCCACAAGTAGCCACTGCCGGCTGTTGTGTCAATCAACCCACAAAACAAAGTGGTGGATGAAAATATTATCATACAGACACTAATTTCGACGGATACTTGTAGCCTCAGGCCAAGAAATCAAAATGGTTCTTCCTTAAAAGATGAAATTCCCAAACTTTTCCATGCCAGGGGCCCGTAAATATCATTAGCTTAAAGCCCCAAACCCTTTTCACAAAAACCCCTTTTGAAAAAACAATTAACAATACTATGGTAATATTGAAAAAAAGTGCTGTGTCTCATGCTTTTGTCAGCTGGGATGTTGATATTCTTGTCACATCTTTTCCTTTTAAAACTGTGTCCTTTGTTGTTAGTTAGCACTAGAAAGCATCAGATTTAAGCAGAGGAAATCAGCTTTTGCAGGTTATTAAAAAAATTGGCATAGCAAATAGAATTTTAGTAGGCTGTTATTGAAAACTATATTTAACAATAAAATGATAATAGTAACACACATGACCTTAAAGAACTTAATATCTTGGTAACTGATCAGATTATGACAGTTGCTCAGATATTATCATCACACCACTCAATGGTTAAATCCCGTTTTATTCAGATTTGCCTGTTGACACCTTAATCTGTGGTGGTGGTGTACTGGATTATCTTCGGTTGTAAATTGGTCACGGTCTTTACTCACAGCAGCTTCTTTCTTTCTGTCTTTTCCTCTCCTGTCAAAGAAATTGTGAATTCTCTTTGTTCCTCCACAGCTTTATTTTTAGTTTTGCAAGGTTCACGTCGCTTCTGTGATGACTAAAGGAATGATAGTGCTTTGCGTGTCCTCAGTATTTGTGTAGACCGAAACTTCATCACATCAGATGCTAGATGACAGAAAGGCAACTATCTTCCTTCTTTCCCTTTTCCCTTGTTCTCTTGTTTTGATAAACAGTGACAGCAGCAGGATTTTTCCAGTTCTTGTCTAAAATAAAATAAAAAATAGAAAAAAATGTTAACAAAATAAGAAAAAGTTAACAAAATACATGAAAAACTAAAATAAAATGGGCTGGCATTAGTTAAGTGTTTGCAGGTGTTAGATAGAAGTCAAAAGACTTGACCTACTTAAAGTTTGCTTTGATTCTGTGAAATATGGAGTCCAATTTAGGCTCTTTGAGAGTGTAATTTTTTGCAGTTTCCTCCCTGACTGTGCCTCACATATGCTTCTGTGTTTGTTTCATATCGCATGGCAATCACAGTGTTCAGTGGGAAGAGGAAAAGAAAAGTGTTGCATTAGCCTTTTGAGCTAAAATGAGTCTAATTTGGGGTCTCTGCAAAACAGATGTGTTAAACAGAAATGAAAATGAATTGTATTAATTAATTTTATGGACTGCTGAAGCCCATAATGGCTCTAAGCGAGGGATTCATGTAAATTTCTAGCTGAGTAACTGAGGCAGGACACATAATATTGTATGCGGTTAGTCTGTATTTGTTTTAACTTTTTTGCCAGTGTAACTGCTCAAATCCACATACACTATGATGTGACTCAGCGATTTTCATTTGTACTGCCAAGTTCTTATAAGTGATGAGAAGAAGATGAGGAGAAACATGAGGCAGACACCGTGTCAACCTCAGTGCACTTCCTCATTGAGTCATTACTCAGTGGCTAAAATGTAAAAGGCAGACTTATGCCCATGGTCAAAAGTGTAGCTACAGATGCACCAAAAAGTATCTACAAAACAAAAGAACCTACAGTTAACTTGTCTTAAGTAAATAAATCATAATTCATAATAACAGTACTATCAATATTTTTAACATTACCAAGACCCAAAAATTCCATTTAGCAGGATTATTAAGCTTGAATTGTGACATGATCTTCAATTTAAATTGATGGGTACAGTATGGGGGCTTGTGTGAGGGGGGCTCACAGTGTCAGACTTAATCATTTAGACTGATTGTTTAAACCAGTCTTTTCTGATAGAGATTAAATGATCTCAAACCTTGTGTAATTTGCCTTTGTTGAAACTGACAGCAGCCCTGGCCAATAACTGCTGGTGGTGTAAGGTGAGAAGGACATCTCTTACATTTCAAAAGCCCTTAGAGAGTTATTTCATTGAGATCTTGTCAATGCTGTTGTAGATATTTTCTGCCATGGAAACATATTATAGCATGCATACACAATACACATTCACACTAATCAATATCTGCATTGTCAGTCTACAAAAACTGGTGTTACTGGGGAGCTTTTAAAGCCCATATGGGTCTCATATTGTGGTTTACAGTAGCCGCTACTCTCGGATCAATATGAAATTAGTTACCATAATGCCCCTCTTAACACAAACCCATCCATCAGTGCCCTTGTCTGCTTTCATCGTCATTTTGTGTCAGTACAAATGAAGCTCCTGATTAGTTGGTACAGTGTCAGATGACATTCAGCAGGACCTGTCAACACAACATTTAACTGCTGTGACATTTGAAAGAAAATTAAGACACTAAGCTTGTAATTCTAATTCGAAAGTACTAAGCAATCTTAAAAACAAACTGTTTATCTTAAAAATATCAATTTGTAAACCAAGAGGACTCATATCTTTTTCAGTTACAGTAGTGATACAGAAGTTTCCTTGACCATGAGCATCAGTGTTTGAAGGTCACAGTTTGCTCCTCCTTCTACTGAGTCCACATTTTTAGTAAGTAGACTCCCAGAAAACTTTGCTTTAAATCTGCAGGAGACGTCCTCTCTCTGGGGGAAGGTGTCCTTGTTTTTGTCTTGTCAAATAGAAAAAAAAAGCCTAAACTCTATAAATACAAACTGTGTGACAGTGGGTCCTTGCTTCAGTTCTCTTTGTTGTTTGCAAAAGTTGAGATAAGGATCTCTTTTATGTTTTATTTTTTTAACAAAAGTAAATAAATAAGTAAACAAAAGGGGTCCAGATTCATTATAAGTCAATTAAGGAGAAACAGGATTAGGTGTGTCAGTCAAAGTAATCCACAGTGGAAAACCCTGCCAACTTTCTAAAAATAAAACAAGAAAAGACTGTTAACATTAAATGTCAGTCAGTCCTAAAGGTGCCAGCAGCCTAATTGTTAATACAACTTTTTGACCTGGCATGATCCCACAGGTCATCTGCTAAAAAAAAATGAGAGAAATGTTGCAGTGAGCTTTGTTGTAATTTCTGCCATGTGGTTAAATGTAGGAAACTCAGTCAGTCTAAATATTTGCACTTATGAGATGCAGGGCAGGTGTGGAGGGAAGGACTTTAAGGATAAAGAGGCTTAAAGGAGCGCAGGAAGGAAACATAAGGCACACACAACAGAAACCCAGAAATAAATAGAATAAGACAGAACATATTGACACATACTAAACCAAAACTTGACCCAAAGGACTATTAGATTCTTATAACAAAGTGTAATGGAGACAGGAAAAAGCTATCAGACCTAACAACAGAAGACAAGTCACCAACCCTGAACATCAAAAACTGGCATTTTTAAAGAATTCTTGTCCTCCTTACTTTCCTCCTCCATCATAGGGAATATGGTCTGGTAAGTCCAGTGTAGTAAATGTAAAAAACACAGCTTCAGCTCAGTTTTTATGCTGAAACAACAAGGAAGATTTTGAGGGAAAACAAAAAAAAAATGGCTTCCTTTATTGATGTTTTCTGTTGCTTTCAATGAAAACTTCCAGGAACTACATTCTCCCCTTCTCAGCTTGACTAAATAACTTTTTTGTTTTGCAACTCTCTTTCAATGACTCTCTCTCAATACCATGTGAGCTCTCTCTGTAGCAGGAGTCCATCTATCACGTCAGGGAAGCAAAAGCCCAGAGACACAAAGGCAGCACACAGCCAACAAAGAAACCCCGTGACCTTTGACCTGAGTGTTGATGCCACTGCTGTCTTCTTTCATTGCAGTGGTGTTTTTCAGAGTGCCTTGAGTCACTTGAAGTGGCACAGAGGGGGAAAGAGTGTTTTAGAGAAGGCTGTGTGTTAAAATGGATACAACTCGAAACTCTTTTGTCCTCATGTTGTGCAGTTTGTGTCAATTATGTTTGTGGTTTACACTGCGACAGCATGCACTGCCTACGCCCTCAGTAGCCATAGTTACATACTATAAATTGAGCGGACCTCCATTAAAAGGTTTTAAATGCTGTTTTACTTGAATATCCAGTTGAGTGATCTGTAATTTACGTGCAGCAGCTATATACAAAGAAGCCTTAAGAACACTTACAATTGTATAAGACACGCAGTAAATCTCAACTGTTAGCATCCGTTCATCTTTAGCTATTTTAGCTCCATTGACTGCATTATTAGCATAGTTGCCTAAGTAACAGAGGTTTAAATTGAAGATTTCTTTTTCAAGCAACTGCAGGGCAGATCTCCAAAAGAAAGAAAGCTAACATGACACACACATTTCAGATATTTTATTCATACAAAACTGTTTAAGCTGACATGTCAAGCAGTTGTCCTGCAGACAAAGAGCAACAGAAACATTCATTTGAAAATGTTTTTGCATCTGTTATGCTAACTTAGGCTTATCATGAATCTTAACCTCAAGGCTAGCAAGCCAGTAACCTAGTCTCTCTGTCTGTGTGTTGCATTAGATGTAAAAACGTTACGTCTAATCTGGCTTTGGTGGGTGTCACCTTTCCTATATAAAAATGTGTGTGGTTAACTCACCACAGGTCAGGTCACTAGTCACAGGTCACTGTCTTGGTCTTGTTAGGCATATTTGTTGGTCTAGTCGGCTAGCTTGTTCTAAAATGGGGTAGCGCAGTTTAAAAGGTTGTATATTTACAGTAAATCTCTTTCTCCTGGTGAAGCATTTAGTGGCAAATTACGACTATCACAAGTCTTTTTTACTGAAAACAGCTACCTGCTACTGAAAATAAGGCTGATAAGAGATGTAAGAGTAAACAATACAGTTTTTCTCAGCAAAACCAAAATAATATGCTTCTTCAGTCCACTGTCTAGCCACTGAAATCAATGGAACTGTCTTACAAAAAACATTCACGTTAACTTTGAAAAAACTTACGGAGAGAAAAAAAAAACTGCCCTACAAAAATAAAAATAAATACAGAAATAAAATGTAGTTTAAAGAGATTAAATTGAGATGGCACCAAACTGACCAAAAACAAATTTGTTTGCTTATTGAAATAAATATTTTTCTCTGCCTTATGAAGCTGAGATGGATGCGAGGGAAAGACCAGGCATTCGAGAGATACTTCAGCATTTACTTGTGTTTTCATGCCAGTTTCAATTCTGAACACCAGAATTGAATTTTGGAAAATGATATTACTAAAGGCAGGACCCTTTTCAATGTAGCAGGCTCGCTGTGATTCATACTGACAGGATGTTAGTGTTTTCTTTTATGTAACTTGCTATTGACAGCAAGTGTCTGTGTCAGTGTTGTTGTTGACCGACAGCTAATATTTAGAGAGATTTCCATCTGACCTGTATAGTATCAGTCAAGACGTTTGTTACTATAAACAAACTATAAGCACTTGTAAAGGATGATCTGAGGATGTATTTCCTCTTATGAACTAAAGAGCATCTTAAATTCTGATATGAAACATTTATTTATTCATTTTTTTATTAGAGAACTGTGAGAAATCCCCACTTAGCTTTTTCCTTGGCCTTTTAAAAAATTTCTTTCTTTTAATTCTGCTTCTAATGAGTTAAAAATCTCTTGAAATCTCATTGTTTTTTTTCCAATTTTTTTCCCGGTGTACATCCAGATCCATAACCAAGGAAATCACTTTATAAAATGCTTTTTTCTGGCCCTGTTATCAGTTATCATGTTTCCTTTATGTCTATTGTATAATTATATGCTCCTGTATTTTTCTTGTCTTAGAAGCAGTGGCCCTCCAGGCACTTTGTCCATAAACCACAGCCCAGTGATGTCTAACTTCCACTCTTCAGTTCTACACTAGTTGAATTCTCAGAAAGCAGATTATTGCATTCACAAATGCTATTACATCCTCTCCTTGGACAGCACATACGCTTCCTAGTGATACAGTACAGGCATTATCTTGTATTACAAAAGTCATTTACACCAGACTGCAGCCTTGTGGTGCTCCACCTCACGAAACAGCAGTGCTCATATGCTGCATTCATCTAATCTCTTTGCTCTTGTTGACTTAGGCCTTTCACATGCTCATACTGTATAATATATGGTCTGTGTAGTAATCCTGAACATAAATCATGGCTAAACTGAAAAAAATCAATTAATAGAGGAGTGCTAATGGTGGAATGTGAGTACATGTACTCAAGTGCTGACCTTGTCTTGCAGCACTTGAGCATTTCCTTCTTCTGCTGCTGTATGTTTCCATTCCAGGACATTTTTAGACAGAAATGTTTGGTTACTTCAAAAATTACATGTCTGCATGTTTTTCCAAGTGTTGGAAAGTTCTGCATATGTGAAAAAAAAAGTTGTATAAAGCCCCTTGAGGGTTTGTGGAATTTAATAAATGTCCTGAAATGATATAATAAGCAATGTGACAGAAAAAAGGAAATAACAGAATATGAAGACATTTCAAATGTACAGTGTAAACTCAGAGTTGATGTCTGTTTGACACAAAACATGCAAAGTCCCTTTTGGCAGACTGTAGCATGACTCAGCAGTCAGAGGGAGGAGACTAACAGAATAAAAGATGAATCAAATGAGCCTCTGTTGTTTACTCATCTCAAGATCTATCGAGCACTACACACACACACACACACACACACACACATACTTGAATTCTGAAGTGTGTGTGTGTGTGATATGAATGTGAGACCCTGTGACACCTAATTGCTTTTTTATCTACCCCCCCCCCAGTGTAACACAGATGTTGCCTTTGTGTATGCGTGTATGTGTGTGTGTGTGTGTGTGTGTATGTGTTATATGTGGATAAATAAAATTA
>JAPZDY010000016.1:1580107-1598759 GCA_029783645.1 Ctenochaetus hawaiiensis
TTTCCCATCTGAATTACTTATGGGACTTATAAGTCAGTTTAGCCAATGATTCAACTGCATAGCATATTGCTAACTTTTTGGTAATGGGTGACACATAATGAACTATGTTAACCTTGGTTAACCATGGCTACATCACAATATTGGCATTAATGCATGCATGACATGGCCTGTTACTACACTGTAAAAAAGACAAATGCCACCCTATCCCTGGACCAAATTCTATTGTTAACTGACATAGTTGTCTCTATATAAGAGAGAAATTAATAAAAATTGTGGTTAAAATTTGTGCAATGATATATGTATATCAGTAGTGTAAAATTATTTGGGATGTGAGTGAAAGGTGTTTTTTTAGGTAATAGGAGATGCCAAAATGGTTAAAAGATCCTCTCCACTCAAAAATGTGTTTTTCTTATGTATACGTCTCCATATATACAGTGTATATATATATTAGACCTTAATTACTGACTATTTTAAAGACTAATTTAAGGAGCAGCTCCAATAATTGTTTAGTAAAAAAATTATGTTAAACTTGTAAATTAAAATCTAGAACAAAAGAAAGATGGTTTGCAATTCTCTTTGGAAAGAAGCCTTAATTATTTGATGCGGGCATGTTTTTTATGTCATAGAAATCAGTTGTCAAAAGTGTATACAAATTTATATGTATATATGTAAATAAATACATATACATACCCTCTCACGCATACATTTACATATTTAAATACATTTATAATGTACAGTTGATGTGTATACACTAGCATAACATCATTTGATTTCAATATCAATGATTTTCTAACCTTGAAGGGATTACATGATCACCCCAAACACGAATCCTGTTAATAAACAGCAGTTGAGGCTTAGCGGGCAAACACGCACTCTGATGTATGCATGCATTCATATTTACATGTGATACAAGAGATAGCGGAGAGTGGAATTACCCAGAATTCTCATTTTAAACACAGCTTTACAGTTTCAAGAAGGCATTCATCCTGTCATGGATAGTAAATATGGAAAAAGTGGTTCTGCACAGCCAAGCCAGCAATTTAAAATACAGCCCAAACAAGGCCAAAAGTCTCTAGACACCTAAATTGCAGAAACAGATCCAGGAGGGAATCAGCTGTCAAACAGGCAAAAAGGTAGTGATCCACCTAAAGAGCAGCATCCTGTTTCAGTCTATTCAGTTTAGCATGGGACAACTCCCAGAGGCTCCAGTAGTCATTGTCCAGTATATTCTGCCATAATTCGATCTCCTCAGGAGAGAACATTTCCTATACAATAAATATGTAATTAATCAAACTGCTCAGTATATATTATAATAAATGCCGTCTTGACAAAAAGTAAATGTTTTGGCCTGAGTGTAACCTCAGATACAGCCATAAGCAGATGATGCAACAAGCTTATAAACCTCATAAATCCTCGAGGGAAGGATGGGTGGTTTTTGATTAACAGGTTGACTGAACACTAATCTGTTCCTGAGATACTGAAGAGATATTTAGCTTCTGCATGCGGCTCTTACTGTACTGCGGCAATGTAGCATTACAAATTCAAATATAGATAAGGGACTCACAGGAGACTGATTACACAAAAGAAAGGGAAAGCAAAGTAAAATTAAAAACAACTGTATCCTACAATACCCATAATGCAACTCATTGGGGCTTTTTTCTTTAGGCTCCTTCTGTCTGGTATCTTCAAAGTCCATGCTACAGTTTTGCAATATGGGATTTCTTGTAAAAATTTCATGTTTCAAACCTGATGCAAAACCCTGATGATGTCAGTATGACATCATTGTAACGATGCAGTATTTTTGCCATTGTGAAATGTTGCACCTTGTATTGTGGTTTTGTTGGCCGTGCTACAATACATTTTGAAATCCATTGTGAAATTACTGAGGGTGGTACAAAGTGGATTTATTTACATGCTCAGATTACAGACACTAAAGTAAAATTGCAGACATTAAACAAAGTGGCCTGTTGAGTACAAGCTGAAAAAAGGAGGGTATAATGCTTGAAGGCGAGAGGGAAAATGAGTACCATAAGAGAGAGTGTTGAAATGCAGCATATTTCGCTATTAGCACAACATCTTTTTCAGACATTTTCTATGAAACGGCATTATGGAAATGCAACCAGCAGTACACATGAAAAGTAATGAAGGTTTTGAAGAACTGAAGAGTTGTAACCCACACACATTCACACCTCATTGCACCTGGCCAGTCACAGGTGTCAAACTGTGTGTTTGGGAAGGAAGGATTGACAGATTCAAAGGGGATTTCACACACTGAAGTGAAGCTTTTATGGCAGGACATGATGCTGCTGTAGGTGGAACATTTTGATCAATTTGTCTGAGACCTCTCTCTGGATAGATATTTCCCCTGATCTTTTCACAACATTTGTAGCAAAACACATTTCAGACTATTGTTTTGTTGTCAGAAAGGTGGTGTGTTTGCATTATGTCTGCAAACATAAAGGCTAAAACACCTGAGGCCTGCACCATGAAACAAGTTCAACCTACCCAGGATCTTTTTCTTGAGCTATTATGTGTGTTTGTGAGTGTGTCTGTATGTGTGAACTAACTTACAAAGCAGCCAGTTGTTTTTTTGCCCGTGTGAGTTCATGTGTTTGTGTGTGTACACTCTGGCTCGTCCACCCTCCATTGTCTCATTATTGCACCATTCTGATTCTAGGTCAGTAGAAAAGACTCCTCTATTTTTGTCCACATAATCCCCTTTAAGAATGCACACACCCCTATGTGTGCACGCGTCTGCTTGTGTGTGTGTTCATATGCGTGCGTGATGGCCACAGCACGTTAATACCTCCAGCACGTTACACACTAATCCACTCACAGTCGGCAAGACAGTCCTGCCCTTGCGCCTCTTCCCCCCTTTCCCCATCTTACACACAAACACACACATTAAGTACAGCGCGCGCACTTCCCTCTCGGTTCACACACTCCAGGTCATAAACACATTGGATATATTTCACCCTGGGGTGTTGTGGCCTTTTTGGGAGCACCCATGAGCGCAGGCATGGTGGTAGGAGCAACAGGCCAGGTAAGCTTTGATTGGCAGGTTAGCTTCACGTTCCCAATGTCAATAACTGGAGCTCTGTGTGCTTTTTATGTTGTTGTTAGGACATGAAACTTTACTGCAGTGACTATTTCAGTGTTCCTAAATATTTGATAGTGTATAACTTGTGGATTAAGTTGACTAAATAGATAACTTGTTACTTGTTGTGCAATCTGAATACTGTAAACAACCCTCTCCGTTAATGTTTAGTTAGCTGCGTAATTTGAGTAAGATGTTACATCTATCTTTTTGATGCATATATCTGGTGTTACAAACTGATGTAGAACTAATGTGAAACGAGAGCTAATTTGAGGTAAAGCTCTGTGCCAAATTACTGTGATTTTTTAAATCAATTTTATAAAAAGTAAATGTGAAATCACTGTTTAACTGGTGTCAAAAGTGATGCACACACAGTTGAAATAGATGCAAATTTAATGAGCAGAATGTGGTGTAAGATAAATGCAACGTTTATGCAGTTTTGTGCTTAGAATCCAGTGTAAAATAATTTTAAAATGATAAATTACATGCAACACACTGTGTCTAAGAATGAGTTGAAAACTTAGTGCAAAAATTAAGATGTTTGTGCTATTTGTAAATGCAACTATGTAAACTGCATTTAAGTAAACTAGAGTAGAGTGTGGTGTGAAACTCATTTGAATAAGGCATACATTTTGTATTAATAGACAGAAATGTATGTGCTGCCTAAATTCAGGGCAAATTTGCTGTAAAACTAATGGTTTTGCTAATGGCAATGGTTGGCCTGTGCATACTAAATTGCTTAATGTACAGTAGAAGAGCTTTATGTTCTTGTCACCATTTAACTGTCACTCATAGCTGTTAATTTGACTAGTATTTGTCAGTATTTTTCTTTAGCATTGCAGTCTTTTTGTCGGTTCCTCTGCATGTGGCATGTCATGACCTTCTAATTAAACCTGTCAGTTAGGCGCATGTTGATCGCCTGTTGTGGTTTCTCTCCTCTCCCTCTCTCAAAGGGAAACTACTCTGTACTTCCTGGGTTTTTAACCCTTAATCCCCCCATAACCAGGATTTTCCGCACCATCTTTTCACACTGGATTAAAATCTGAGTGCCTCATTAGCCAGACAAAAGCTAAAAGACTGGTTAAGCAGGTCTTTGCATCAGTGTGCAATACTTGAATTAAAGTACTGCTTATACAGAAAAGCAGCATAAGCCCAATATGACAGCACAGTAAATATTACAAGCTAATCAGGCACTGTTAAATACTGGGAATGGTGGTAAAATTTCTTTAAGGGGCATGTCTGTTGTTTATCAAATAGACTTCATGATATTTCATAGCCAATTTTTGCAGTTTGTAATGTTTATAGAGATACATTATCTATATAGGCCAGTTTTACACATTTAAGTCTGACATACTGTGCTCATCATATTCCAGCCATATTTAATGTAGCAAAATAACAGTACAGTACTGATAAACATTTAATATTTGTGGACAACAGTTATCAGAAACCTGCAGGATGTTTAAACATTTTATATCAAGACTTTAGCGTTTTTGTTGTATACACTACTAAGCTACAGCTTGTCTTGTCAGTCTGTGAAACTATTAGCTAACAGGGTATCATCAGTAGCAGCCAATATAAGCAGAGAGCTGCGTACAGTTCAGATTCAGATGATATCATATCTTGTCAGATTAGATATACCAGATGGGATATGTCTTTATTGTACCATCTCCATTACTTTATTACCATGATTAGACTATGCTATATTGCAGTCATCACAGTAGCCCGTAGTACTTTAGCAGCCCCTTTGTTTCATGATATGATTTTTTATTTATATGTCTCATCTTACTTTTTGTGTTGTTGTGAAAGAACTCTGTACCACTAAGGGTCTACTGATGTATAGTCTTGACTGTTCTATGGGGTGTGTGATTGTGTTTTGTAGAGGGCTGTATTCATTCGGATTTATTATTTTCACGAAGCCCTTTTCTGTCAAATCCAGAATGTTCTGAATATTGTGTGGTGTGTGTGTGTGTGTGTGTGTGTGTGTGTGTGTAAAGATAAATAATGCGTGAAGCAGTGGCGGGAGCCAAGAATAGATGATGTCATCAAGGCCTCAGGGGAATTCTGGGACAGCTCATTTGGCTCGGCCGGGTGTGGCTCTGATAAATCGACTCCCCCATACCACGCCTGTCTCTCTCACTCTGTCTATGGCTCCTTCACCCTTTGTTGGCATATTGGTAGATGGGGACACTTGATTGTTGATATCAGGACATCTGATATTTTGAAGTGCCTACACTTTTGCATGCGGACATACAAAAATACAACCTCTTATTTTCTCATTTTTCAATGTGTGTGTGTGTGTGTGTGTGTCACTAAGCAAGCTCATTAGTTGAAGAAAGATTGTACTAATGAAACCCAAGGGACAAAGACACACACTCACACACCCTGTGGAGGGCCTTTTCCCTACCTAACTTTGCTTCAGTGTTGCCATTGACTACAGTCACACCCTTGTTGCTAGGCAATAAAGGATGGAAAGCAGCTGCTGGGTTAGACAATTTCTACAGTATGAAGTTGTGCTTGGTTTTAAAGCCATTGTAATGGAATTGGTTGGCAGGCTTGCTATTATAATGCTAGTCTAACATAAGAATAAAAAATGCTCTATAACTGCTGTATTATCAAAGTATTTAAACATTCGATAGAGATATTCTATTTAACACATTCTATTTAAAATACAACCTAAATTTTCTATTCTTTTCTATAATTTAGAGAAAATCCCTCCATATAATAACATGCATTCTAATGTATAACATTCTATCCAGTATACGGACATTCCATTTCAGAATATTGCATTCTAGGACATTGTTTATTAGAACAGGACCTAAATTTAGTATCGTGTTTCATTGTTCCAAAATAAAATTCTTAGAAAACATTTATCATAGAATACAACATTTGATTCTAAATTGGAACATTTTGTTTCAGAACATTTTATTTTGGTGTTTTGTATTTTACGATAGGACCTGAAATATAATATACAGCAAACAGTGTTCCTTTCTGAAAACAGGATTCTTTTATGAATTAGAGGAGTCAATTTCAGAGCATTGAACCTTTTGCAGAACAGAACATTTCATTTGGTTAAGAACCTAAATTATATTCTAAATTGATGAATGTATTTTTCTCCATTAGAAAACATACATTCTAGATCCCAACAGTCCACTCTATACATTCTACTGAACATTCTATTTCAGAATATCTTATAAAAAAACATACTATTTCGGAATAGGAGCTTCATCTGTGTTCCACCTTAATATTGTAAAATGGAATCCTCTATCATAGAATTGCGCATTTTCGAATACAGCATTCCATTTCTAAACATTCAAAACATTGTATCTTAGAATTTGACCTCGAGTCCTTTATTCACAGACTCTTAAAAACAGCATTACATTCTAAATTAGAACATTCTGTTTCAAAACATTCTGTTATGGACATGCATTTCCTTTGATCCTTTTTTCCATGCACCAACAAAATAGTAGTTGGGTCACAGGTGTGAATGGCAGAATGCAGAACCGTACTGTAAACCATGGTAATAAGTAAAGCAGCCTATAAGGCAGCCTAGATGAGCTTGTGAGGTAAGCAGTAAGGTGACAGTGTTTGTATTAATAAATCAAACTTGAACAAAAATCTGATTGGTTTCTGGAAGGTCCACTGGTTTCAGCTGCAGGCAATTATAATTACACTCTAAAAATCAGATTAACCCTTTTGTTCTTTGATTATAGATGCTAGACTCTTTAAAATGTTAAATCCTGAATACAGCAGCTCCAATATCAACATCATTATTCATGTCAACAGTACAATAGGGATCCATTGTGTCATATTATCACTGACACATTAAGTGATTTTGCAGATAAATCTGCAACATGATGCCCGCTCTCAGGTTTAGCTCTATTTGTCCCTTGGGTTCCTCCAGACAATTGGGAGAAGCTGGAGCTGGTAAAGAGCTAAATGGCTCCATTGTTGCTTGTTGACGCTATCTAGCTAGCAGTAAACTGACACACATTACAGCTCAATCTAAGCAGCAGTGCAGCCATTTGGCTGTTTTGGCATGGGTGATAAATTAAAGACCCTCCCCCCAGGGCCTCTGAACAAGACAACCACATATGCATACAAAATAAATACACACACACATTATCCCAACCCTCCATGGTTTGGATTCCCCCATGCTAGCATGTCAAAGGTGAAGGATTGTGTTTAAATGGTTTTAAAGAACAGTGCATTACACAGTGAGACGTGTGACACATGTCTTAATAACTTTAAAATGAAGATTTTGACAGAGACAGAAGCTTAGCTCTGTGATAATTAATGTGTTAATAATAGTGTATTCTAGTATTGGAGAGACTAAGGCGTGGCCAGGTTAGCAGAGCCTCTTTGTCTGCTCTGCACATGAGGGACAGACCCCCAAAAGGACACCATATCTTGGAAATCAAGCCCCGCGGGGTGGTTGTAAGGATGTGTTTGTTGTGTTGCATCTGTCTGTTTGTCTGAGGTGTGAATATACGTAAACACTTTAAGTGAAACATGTTCTACTGTGTTGATATTTCTGGCTTTGCAGCACTAATGCAGGATCTCAGCTGCATGAACAGCAAAAATAGAGATTTAGAGAGCTTCTTGTTTGCATATTCTTAAATTCAATGATTTTTTAATTTTAAATTGATTTAAACTGTGGCTTATTACAATTTTAATAGTCATGATACCACTGTACTCACTAATTGCAGAGAATAACACTGATGAGGCAAAATACTACTCCCCCTGATTGATGACCATTGACGTCTTCCTAGTGGATGCTGTAATCAGTTTTGGTCTGGTGTCCCCAGACAGCTGATAGTGTCTGTTTCTGGTGATCTGGGGCTTAGAGGTGTGGATGTAACAGCAGAGAACCCTGGGCTGTTAAAATCTTGGTTTTGTAAAATTAGGTGGTGTAATAAACCCTAACTCTGTGTAAAGTTGTGTTCTTAATGTTTGTAGTGGTGTCTGATCATGACTTAAATGGCAGCAATACACTGTTGTTGTTGTTTTGTTGTTGTTATTCAAAGAATTCTTTTCTTCATATGAACAATAGCAGTGGTCATATCTGAGAATTGCAATTGTTAAATGTGATGTCATACTTAAGTGTTAAATTAACAGTGAGGTTATGAAATGGAATATTTTTTCATCATATCACATATATATCTTTTTATTATGTTGTATGTTTATTGAATCTGCATGCTTTTAACAGATCACTCAGTTGATAATAACCTAATCTTTATTTTCTTCTTTTCTCCTAGGTAAGTTCAAAGGGACGGGGAGAGACGCTGTGACCGGGGCCTTATAGGTATTGTTTGGCTGTACCTTTAGCATCTCTGCAAAATGACACAGCTGCTGCTGCTCCTGATTGTTGTATTGATTTTTAGCACTTGGGTGAGCACACTGTCAACTGAGTAGTTTGTATGCATGCGTATGTGTGCTGCACAATTCTAGCCGAGATAATGCTAGCTGAGGCAACCAGAGGGTTAGCTTATCAGTTAATACTGTCATCAAATACATGAAGATTTTTGTTTTTGTACAATAACAGAGATGAAAATTAAAATCCAATCGAAACCACTTTTTGAAGATATTTCTGATATCTAATGAAAATATTTTACTTTTTTTTGCTTTATATTTAGAAACTGTTTTAGTTATGTTTAAAAATGAGCAATGCAAACAACCTGCTAACATGGTAACATGGTGACATGTTTTCTCCTAATCGTCTTTCTTGCCTGCTCTGAACCAATTACCTGAGCTAACTACCCTTGAATCCACACGGCTCAGAGGTCAAGGCTCTGTCAGGGCCGTTCTTTTCAGGTTATGAGGAGTGTTTGACTATTGTGTAGGTTGCAACGATGCTAGGAAGGTAGAAGCAGCTGGAGGTCCTTTAATCTCCAAGACCCTCAGCCGATTACTGATATAATACACACCATCGCTGTTAGTGAAGATCTGGACGAGATTAGTAACCAGGCAGATTTACCACAGGCACCTGTTTTTCTCTTTCTAGTGGTGTTCGTGAAACCAGGATTTGTTTAAAACACAAACAGTAGCCTACTGGTTGATCAGATGTTTTTGCTTTTACATGAAACAAAGGAGCGCCCTATAAGCTCTGTAGGTTTTGATAGAATCTAAACCAGCTCAGAAAAGAGTGCCAAGTATTTCAAAGTGATTTATGCCTTTATTTTTTTTTTTTATGGATCTTTATATTCAAACCTGTAAACTCCCTAGGAATTATTCTTTTACTGTTGTTGAGGCGATCACATTCACATTCATGCAGCACGCTGAGCTTCATTGCTTCAGCGGTGCCTGTTGTAAATCACAGTTTTATTGCCACTGTTTGTCCATGTAGTGACTCTCAATAGGATGAAAGAAAATCGGTTATGTTTTAATATCCTGTGCTCTACAGGCGATATGTCACCGTCAAAAAACACTGTGAGATGCAAATTCATGCAAACTGCACAAATACTTGTAATAGAAACCCTGTTTTTTTTAGGCAATTGGTTAAAATTCCTTAGTGCAAAACACTCAGCATGTTAAGTGTTAAAGACTCCACTTTTCTATGTGTGTAAATACCAGGACATGCAAATGATCTTTCTTATAAAGGACACTCAGGTGTCATGGGACAAAGAGCTGTTGTAATGTTAAGGAAAGGTAGTCCACACCTTAAATACTGCAACCTCAAAGAAGTGAATCAACATTTTGACCTTCAAAATGTAAACAATAATCCTACAAAAGTGACAAAGGATACATGTGAAGGGTAAATGTGATACATACTTTTACAATATGCATTTTTTAAATGTGTTGAAAGTATGTGTTGAATGCTGTGATTTAACAACTTCTATCTTGCACCTGTAGGGGGCATTCTGGTAATGATTAATAAATAATTTGATGGGGTTTTTATAACAAATATTTTGACTGACCCAATGGGTAACACTGTTTAGTGTGCATATCCAAAATATTTCAGCACTTTTTTTCTAAGGACTCACCAGTCCTTTGAGAGTTTTAAACTCTTAGTTCTTGGGCCAAGTGGTTCCCAACTTAAGGGTCAGGGATGCCCAAAGGCCTAAAAATCTCCATATTTGAGCTGAAATGACCTTCAGGTCTCATGACCATACTCATAGCCCATGTCATGGGTCAAAAATAGGCATTTTTGTCATTTAAAATAGTTATTTGTCAAAAAGGTTAAGAATTTCATTTTTCTTTCACATGGATGTTTGCCTTTTGAAGAAGAACCTGATGGTCAAAATGTTGTTTCATGAACTCGTTCAAATATTTATTATGTGGACTTCATGATTTAATCATTTGTATGCTGGTGCTTTTCTTCACCTGCGCCCAGCTGAATCAGTTATTCTCTTAATCCACCATGGTTGTTGTCACTAATCAACCTTATATGATTTGTAATGTTGCATCAGTCCATGAGGTGGTGCCATAGTACAAAAAAACAAAAGGGGTGAGGTCTTGAAAAAGATGTACATTGCTGTCGACGTTTTTCATAGCATGTCAAGCAAATACTTACACATGAAAGAGGATTATTAGGTGCTGGTTACCAGTGTAGAATACCTTTGCCGGACTGTTTATGTGTAATTCGTGTTAGTAGATGATTGTTTGCTGCTTATGGTGTAGACACTGGCGCTATTACCAGCATTACAACTGCATTCCTCCACAGTTCTTCTGACTAACAATGCTTAGCACTAGACATACTGGGTAATACTGTGTAGGGGTTTCCTTTGCTGCCCTTCAGTGGTGCTAAATATCACAATCACACAGGCAGCATAGTATTTTCAGCACCATGGACAGGGATGAGTGTGGCATGAGTAATGCTAAAGTGAGAGTTAGTCATAGTCATTTCTTCTGCCTCTTTAATAATATAGGATACATTGTGTAGCTGTTAGAGGTTGTGGTACTTTCAGTGAATGCCATAGCTTCTTTGCCATTTCATGTCATTGATAGCTGGCGTGAATGCAACAATGCCTAAAAAGCTGTATTTTACATGCAAGCAGCAGTTGTTAGCATGTTTAGATTTCCAGAATTTGCTGCTGTCGGGTAGTTTTACAGTTTTCTTCACTACAGTCTACAAAACTGTAAACACGTGCTCCAGAAAAAAATTGACTTGTGTGTTTTTCTGTGTGTATTTATGCGTGTGTGTTTGTGGGACTGTGAAATCTCCCAGTTACTGAGGCAGAGTGTACCATTACAGGTTTTGTAATAGGGAAGGTTGAAGACACTGCCTGGTGTCCAAGTTCTTCCCCCTCTGACTCCAGGAAAAGTGGTACATCCCTTGCTCTTTTTCCAAAGGACACTCTGTGATGCTTCCGTGTCCTGTATCCCCTCCCACATATCGTTTCTTCTTCCCCCCTCCCCACCCCGCTTTTTATAATCTCCACACACCCCTACGCCTACCTACCCTTCTGGTACATAGTGAGTGGGGAAGTCGTGTATTTGGAGAGTCCAAATCAGAGGCTTCCCAGGTTCCCATAGCATCTGCTGCTACCTCTGCAGCCGAGCAGTAAAGAGAGGGGAGGGGCTCTCTGCTCCCTGCCTCCCTGTCTCTTTCCAGCTTCTCTGCCTTTCTATTGGTCTTTTAGCTTACCTCTTGGTGGTGTGCACTAGCCCACCCCTCCTTTCTCTCTATCCCTGTCTCAGATGCAGTTGTCCAGGCAGCAGGGAGAGAGGCTTTACAGACACTCGCACTATCTGCATGGGTGAGGAGAGCTGGTGGTGGGTAAGAGGACAAGAGGATATCAGCACTACCTCTATCCTCTTCCCACTTTCATCTACTTGTGACGACAGACAGTCACTTGGTTGGGTGGGGGGGCTTGTTTCCTTGGATGACAGGCTTGCAAATAAGGCAAGCATCCTTAGTGGACTTCAGAAAGTGATCTGAAAGCTTTAGTATTTTTCGTGTGGGAAAGAAGAAGGGGCAGCCATGGCTCACGCTGCGGCTCACATTAAGAAGGCCAGGTCCGAGATGGATCAACCTCCGGACCTGAAGGCTCTGGAGAAAGCCAGAGAAAGGAGGAGGCGTTCCCGGGAACGGGCTGAACGCAAGCGCAAGGTACCGGACAGACTCACTGGAATCACCCACCTACTCATTCCCACTTTATGTGACCAATCAGTGTTTTACTGGTTGCCTCATCCCACTTCCAGTCATCCCTCCACCTCATCATCATCATCAAAGGGTCACTTCACCTTCACTGAATGAAGAGGACCACTTTAGAGTCCATCATCAGGGACTGCAGAAGAGTTTGCTGAGCAGAAATCATGTCGTCATCTTTATTGTTTCCAAAAATTACTAAATCAGTTAAAATTGGATTTCCTCATGAAAACCCCTCCAGCTCAATAAAAAGTAGCATAAACAATGTCTGGTTGCCTTACCCAAAAATGTTTAAAAAAGAAGCCACAAGCCAGGTTTTTGTTTTATTGACTGAGAGTTGTATTTTGATGCTCAGGTGACTAAAGTGCCGCAGTCCAGCTTTGTCTAACTAATGTGTTTAACCAAGATTAGTTTGTTCCTCCCCACTGCGGAAAGGTCATCCATGCTTTCATCTACTCCAGACCTGACTGCTGCAATGCACTTAATTCAGGTATCAGCACGGGGAAACATCAAAAGACTTTATCTATAACAAAACACTGCAGATATGCATTTTTATTCTTCCTAAGAAAAGCAACTTAAATGAAGAATCCTAGCTATCATTTAAAGCCCAAGTCTGATCTGCTACATCCCTATGAGCCTGACTGTTGCCTAAGACCCTCTGGCTAGACCCAACTGATGGCTCCAAAAATTCGACTTGTCACGAATTTTTGGAGCCATCAGTTGTCGACTTGACCTCAGGCAGACAAACTCAATGTCCTCCTTAAAATCTCTTCATAAGACTCACTTTTCATGGCTTTTTTGTCTTAACTGATGGTATTTTATCACCTTTACAGGCAGCTGGACCTGGTCTTGTCAGGCTTATGTGGCCCCACCACAGTGGATCATACCAATCAGATTCCTATGAGGAATTTTTGTTAGCTAAGGGCGTGGTTTAGGTGTGATAACAGCAAGCAAGTGTTCGTACAGTGAAAAAAACAACAATGGCGGCTCCTAAAGAGATTAACATAGATGCTGCTATAGCATCAGTCATGTTAGACCTGGGGGATTATCTGTGTTGAAGATAAGCAAACAATGACACTAAAGGCTTTTCTCAGTGCTCTTGCTCATCTCTTGACTGGCTTCGTCTATGTTAAATTGTTCGTTGATCTGTGGGTTAAAGTTAGACCATAATGGACAGTAATAGACAGATGGTTCATCCAGGCACCTTTTCCAAGGACGACTTTTCACGTGGTTCTGTGTTACAAACCATCTGGCATGTGAGGTTAGAAATAATGTATCAAATAGATCTTGTTTAATATCTTGTGTTTTGGATCTTATTGATTTTTATTATTTGTTTTTTTGTACAGAGCCTTGTGCCTTTGTTTTAAATGTGCTAAATAAATAGATCACCATGCTAGGCTCTGTTATTATTGTCATCAGTTAATTGTCGCCCACAGAAGCACAACTAACACGAATCACAGTGAGCTGTGACTTCAGAGGAACACAGCCCTAATCAGCGCACTCTGCTTGATCCCTGCTGCTGTCAGTGCTTGTCTCCATCTCATCTTGTACACCACTGAAGAGTCTTCCTCACTCAATCCTTCATTTCACTCCTCATTCTGTCATCATACCCGCCACAACATTTTAAATGACCTCCGTACAAGTCGTCAATCACTCCATCAGTATTGGTGCCCCTCCCCCACTCTCCAACCTTGCCCAGTGGGCACCAACATAACACACTCTTTGTACAGCAAAGTTCCTACAAATATCTTTGCTCGTCTCCCTCCAGATGTACCTACGCAGATCAGTCTCTGGTGCAGTGCCAGGCTGCGTAGTGTATGCTCACTCTATTTGTTCATGGATAGACACCCTCTGATGCAAACACGAAACCCTATTGCTTTGTGTTTTTTAAAATAAGGAGTACTGCAGTGTATCTCGTGTCATTGTTGTGACTAATTTTACAGTGATGTGTCAATTTTAACAAGCTATTTTAGAGAGTGTATTCGTATACAGTCCTTTGCAGGCAACTGTGGCACAGCACATGACTTGCAAGCCCACAGCCTCTGGATACACACAGTTAAACTGCACTGTTTGGAAAATCATTTCTCACCAAGTGGAATTTCTATTTTAGCAAATAAAGTTATTATGAAGGGTCTGAGCGTTTTCTGATCATTTTCTAGCTTTTGACATTTAAAAAAACATAAACATATCTAGTAAATAACCATCAGAAGGTGTTAGCTTAGATGACTGCATGCTATAAAATGAAAATGAAGGGTGACATAAGAAACTGATTTGGGCAGTAAAATTTGGAGAAGTTGATTCAGACTTGATATTTAAGTGGAGGATAATGCCCTACAAGCTTTTACATGATTGTAATGGCTGAGGTTGTTTGTCTCAATAGCCAAGCTTTGCTTCCACTGCTTTACTTAGTGTAATTCACTGCATTATTTTACACTTCCAACAAAATACACCCTTGTAAGCTAACCTTTTTAGAAATTTCAGTTTCATTTCTTACATTAGCTTTGTATAAAAGGAAAATGAAGGTTGACATAAAGACATCTGACAGGCAGTTAAGTTTGTATTGAAAGGAAAACAGGCAAATCTTTTGAACACATTGTGGTATTTTAGAGGCTTCAAAATGAATGTCAGCTTGATATAGAAAGTGCTAGCACTGCCCAGAAAGGAAATGGAGCATGTCATAAGGAAGTAACATTACCCAGTCTTTAATCTTTTATGTTAAATCATTGTCTAACTGAAAAAGCTGACCTTTATATGTTTCCTTTCCCTCCCTTTGTGATGGGTAGTGGTCCAGTACAGATCATTACTTTGCATCAGAATAACATCTTTCAAAGCTAAAGCCCACATGCTTGGTCTTTGTAGCTGTTTGCATGAGGAGCTGCTGTGTTGTTTTAAGTGTTTTCTTGGTCTCCTCCCCTTTTCACTAATATTATTATTGACTGGACGGCATGGGAGATTATCACATGGGATTATTGGTGAGCACTCGCTCTCTGGCTGTCTCTAACTCTGTCTCGACAAACACACACACATACACGCACACACACACATGCACACACACACACCTAAGAGTGATTAATAGATTCAATTTGGTGGATTGTCCAGCAAGTGCCAAGGGGCAGACATTTACATCACAGCGACACACACACACTGCTTACAAATCACAGTTTTATCAGCAGCGGTCCAGTCCTGCAGGAAAACAATTAACCCCATGTAAATGGTACTTAGTGGACATCAGGCTTGGCCTGGCCAGTACATGGCTTAAGCATGTTGTTATGAAATTATGAAACACATAGTGGACCTGGATTTCCTCTCAAATATGTCACCATGGATGCACTCTTGTGCTAGCATCACCGGTTACATAACAAAGCGGAGAAAGTGCAGCCCAAACATAGTTCATAAGTTTAAATGAACCTTAGCAGAAACCTAAATAGTGTTTTCACTTCACTGAGGTAAAAAACCTTAGGGTGATGTAGTTAGAATTCTAGTTGCTCATTTTATAGCAAGACAGCAGGTTTGTATTTGAGACAGTTTTTAATTAATGTTTGATGTGACTTGATTTCGGCGGTTTCACAAGGGTATTTTATCATGTTTTTAGTGAGAAGCCCCCTGCTTTAAGATCTCCATCTGTTGTAGTTTACTGTTGATACCGTTTATTGTTCTAAAATCCCTACCTGTTGTCTGAAAGAATGCAGTACGATGCATTAACACAGCACCAATTTCATCAGAACAACAACAGAGTCACTCTGTTGCTCTGAGTTTCCACGACCCGCCACTGTTCTGCTTTTTCAATCACTGTAGAGCTACTCTTAATAAAGCTAAACACGTCCTGAACAGATATTACACATTAAAAGCCTCTCAGCAGCTCAAAGGCCAAAATCCTTCCTGTTCCTGGTACTCGCTCAGTTACTCAGAGAAGTGTTGATATTCATTGATTCATCCCATCTAAAATTGCTTAAAAATCACCAATTGCTGCATTAGTATTTCTGCTCAAAAGAGAATCTCAGAGCAGCTGAATGGTAGATTTGATATAAATCTATTATAATAGAGAAACTTGTAAAAGTGATTCCATCCTACTCAGTATTATTTACCTGGCATTTATAAAGGCCTTTATTTTGAATAGTTTTTAGTTGGTATTTTACATCATTACAAAATGGCATATATGCACAAAATAACACCTTGTCCACTGCACACAAAAAATGCAATTTATTTTTATATTTAGTAAATGTTGATTGTGTTTAGGATTGTCAGAGGAAAATTTAAACCATATATATATATTTTCAAAAAACTGCAGCATGTTACATTTAAACTTCACGTGCATCTCACATTTTTTTGTCAGTCTTGACCTTAACAAATTTTGTGCTTTTACAAAGAACAAGACTAGACAAGCCTTTCTCAGGCAGTTAATGGAGCTCATAGGTAATGTCATTTTGTGCACTACCTGTGACCTTTAACCTTTGGTTCAAAGGACACGCAGTAATATCAGATAGTCATTAAGAGATAAAGCACCATTCTTGTTTTCTGTAACTCATTTCATAGACGTGTTGCAACAATATAACATGGAAATTAGTTTCTCCTGTGCAGCCTTCCTCATAGCTCAGCACATGAATTTTACTCTTTGTCAGTCACTTCACTACTACTTGGTAGGGCACATGGATCACTGCAGGGGTAGTGGTGCTATCGAACACTGTTGATTTAAAAGGCAACTACAGTAAGTTCTCAATATATAAAATAATGTTCCGAGGGAGAAGATTAATATTGCACGCACTTCAGCCTCATGTCACAGTATATCTCAATGAAACTCTCCTGTTGTTTTATGTGCTGTACTGGTCCTTAATAAGATGTAGCAGACGTTGCAGAGTTTTCATCAGTCTCATCAGTCTCTTCATCAGGTCAAGAGTAATTCAGCACTGAGCCACAGAGAGCAGAGAAGTGTGGCTGTCAACTGTTGAAATAGCCTCTAAAAACTCGGAAAAGTTAAAGAATAAATAGATTTTGTTCTACATCTCCAAGTCCAAAGGTCTATAAAAAGCCATTGTATGTACAGTAAATGTATAAGGTACTCATCCTCTGACCTTTACCTCTTGGCTTAAAATTAACTCACTGTTGTAGGACATGAGCAATATGCTTCAGTCAAACTGAATGGTTTGCTACGTTAAAAGATACTATCCACTGTATTCCTGTTAGCTGAACATTGTACATTATGTACCACTATAACGCATGTATGGCTTTTTTTTCTTGGATTCTAACAGGCCTCTTATCACTCCTAAAGAAGTGTCATGTCAGATTTATAATAAGGGAAAATGTGCTTTTTAATCCGGTGAAGGTGAAATTACATGTTCAGAGTATCATGCTGATTGTTGGTAACTAGGTGAACAACATTTGACTTTGATTATCCCCTGATCTATTTGGACAGAGTGTTTTTATGTTTTGAATTATTTTTTGCATACTGGGTTTTAATTTTCCATTAAGGTCTTGCGGTTGACAGCACAACCTCAAACAGCCATCATACAAGCAAGCAAACAGGCTTTTCTTCGTCTGGCTATCATGGAAATGCATCAAAGGTGCTTGTTGAAGTTGCCAGTTTTACATATCGTTATATTCAAGGAAATTTGTCATCACATAGATGTGCAAAAGGAGTGCAAAAACAAATACTGTTTTTCAGGTATTGCAGGTATATGGAAAGTAGCATTTAAATCACTGTTGCAACGTACAAAAACTAGAGGAGAAGGAACTTTTTGTTTTAACATGGAGCCCACAACCGTGGGTTATGGTTTTTCAGAAAAAAAATAACATTCAGGTTTTTTAAAATAGTTATAGTGCATTGAGCTAGAGAAAAACATACTAATGTAGATACTGTCACAATGCAAGCAATCTTTAAGTTATTTATTTTTTGGTCAGCAAGGCCTTTACACAGCTAACTGTCTCCCTGCAGCCTCATTGCAATTAAAACTAGTTTTAATAATAAGACTGATAAATTTGCTGCTTTGTTATAGCACCTAGCTAAGTGTGAAATTAAAGTTTGATTAATTAACCTACAATGGAAAAAAGAAGAAACACTCATTTTTACAACCCTTGACTGCATTGTATAGAACTACAGGAATTGTACACTCCATTTGTAAGAGGAAGAATTTATTATTTCTTCTTTCAGAAGTTACATTGTGCCACCTAAATTTTTAATATAATGTAGGTTAATAAAACAAAATGAATGATTGAAGTTTGCAGGTTCTTTGGTGTCATCATTATGAGGACTAGATAGAGATGCTGGGTTACATTTGATCTGGCTGACTTCAGGACAGATGAAAGGTGAATGCGTATTACAGAGCTGAGCAGCATCCTGTTCTACTGCAGATGCAGACAGCAGAGGGAGAGAACAAGGGGAAAGAGGGAGGGGGAAGCAAGGGGCAAACTCCCCGCTTCCGCATTGAGGCAAACCAGGAAGTACAAAAAATTGCAGTTCCTCGACTGACCGC
>JAPZDY010000016.1:1605756-1616853 GCA_029783645.1 Ctenochaetus hawaiiensis
AATCAAACTTTTAAACACTTTGCATTCCCATTTCTAGATCAGTTACAAATATTTTTTGTCACATCATGTGAAAGATTGAATTTCCCTACCCTGTTTCCCCCCACAATGCAACTTGACACAGTGTCTTTTTATACAATCCCAGTCTTTCACACAGAGTTTTAATGGGTGAATTGCCCTTTGAGAGTTTAATAATTGAAATTAATATGATCTGAGTTGTTTTAACCAGATGTTCAGTATTGAAATCAAATAGTTAAAAAGATGTTACCTGTTTGAACATTTGCCCACTTTTTTAATTTCATAACATGTACAGGATTTTGAATTAAAGCTTACATCATCAAATTTACAAAAAAAAGTTGTTTACTATTGTTGCTACCATTCCCCATTTACCTCTCCCTAAATGTCCTGCAATCTTTCTACTCATGGCTATAAAAAAAGACATAAATGAGTCCTATTTCACTGATTTCACAGTTACCAAATCAGTTTCATAATACATGCTGGGAGATGTTATACTTTTGTTTTGCTTGATATTTGAAAGTGAGACTTGCACTTATCCCTAATCATACGGATCCAGTTAATTTCTTCTGTCCTCTTCTTTTTGTGTAACTGTAGGGTTTTTTGAGGTTTTTTGCTTGTTTGTTTTTTATTTAATGCCACTGTCATTTGAGGGAAAAATATAGTGTAAGTTAAATTATCTACTTTGAGAAACTGGGACACCATCAGGAAAAAAAAAATAGGATATGACAGTAAGAAAGATAAATAAGAACAAAACATAAAGGACACTGTTAAAAGACATTACTGAGGCAGAGAAAATAATTATAAAAATGTATAAGTTGCATGGTATGCCATTATGAATATGAATATTCTATACTATACTATCTAATTCTCTGTTCTCAAATGGAAACCAGTGTCCCCTCAGTCACACATGACCTTGGCCATGTGGGAGGTAAAAAATCTCTTCCACCACTGGGTCACCAAACTAATCTGTGCAACATATGTACAGTGTTTACATGGTGTGTGTAGGGTTGGCTGGTGTTAGCTGAATATTCAGTCAGTGTTTGAGTCAATCAGCTGGCTGTTTCTTGGCAGGGAGTCCTCAGCACTCATTTCTGATTGGACAAAAAGGCTTTCCAGAGGCTTCAGGACAGCATGTATTTCTTAATTCGACAACATCTGGCCCATCATACCATCATATACCAGCCAGATAGTGTAGTACCAGTCTAGCATGATTGGACTCCTGCAGGTCACTCTTGTTGTACCAGCCAAAACAGTGAATAAACGAATCCTCTAATGTTTTTTAAGCATAAAAGTAAGGGAGACTTGACACTTAACTAATATGGCACAAAACTATGGAGAAAACATGCTAAAATTATACATTTTTACATAGTTTTGAACAAAGCATATCCCATAGTCAGAGGTATAGACTGAGACATAAGACTTTGAGAGACAGCCTAGAAGGTTAACTATTCAAACCTTGGCACTAAAAGGACTAGTTAAAATCTGAAATTACTGCAGCTGCTAGCTTGCA
The DNA here is from genome assembly GCA_029783645.1 of Ctenochaetus hawaiiensis. Taxonomy (NCBI): domain Eukaryota; kingdom Metazoa; phylum Chordata; class Actinopteri; order Acanthuriformes; family Acanthuridae; genus Ctenochaetus; species Ctenochaetus hawaiiensis. The sequence continues at coordinate 1,607,282 of JAPZDY010000016.1, forward strand.
TCTTGACTTGGACTTCAGAATCAAAAATCACTAGGTCTCAACCTAACCTTTTTTTTTTTAGCTTTATCATAATTAAGCTAATGCAGGTGTAAGTGTTTTGCATCTGAATACAATTGTATTGGCCAGTCCACATCCGTAGATGGTCTGATTAGTACTGTAACTGGATCAGACCTTGGTATAAATGCAGTCAATGCAGCCTGACCACATTCAACCCAAGTGAGTTAAAAGGTCAGCAAACTCTGATTCTTCCTGCAGTCACAAGCAACCAACAAAGCCTTCTTCTACAAAGGAAAACTAGATAGATTACAGAGCCACTGCACTTCAGTGGACAGTCCAAGAATGCTGTGATGTGCTATCAAATAATAGCCAATGCATACCATCGAATGTAGCATATGAGAGAGAGGGGGACTCTAAAATGATCCTGTATCACTTTCCCTTATAAGGGACATGCTCTGATTGTTGAATGTTTCATCAGTTATTTTAACTAATTACCATACTGAAATCTGACCGCAGTACAGGCAGAACTGAGGAAGCAGGAATTATTATCAACACCAGGTTTAAGTGCAAAGGCCTATAATGAGATCTCATTATCCAGATAATATATCCAGATAGAGATCACTTTTTAACATCAAGTTGAAATGAAGTCTTAGTAGCTTTTTACCAGCCATTCATCCTACTGAGGGTGAAAACTGTTCTTTTCAATTCAATTCTGTGTTCTACCTGTCAGTCCTTTCTTTGGGAAAACAAAGACTTGCAACATGTCACGGTCCAGTTTGTATCAGTCAGATTTTTCTCTCGCTAAGGTTTGACACAGAAGAAGCCATTTTCTGCAGGTCTCTTATTTTATAGGAAAAAGAAAAATCCATGCATAAACCTTTTCCAAATCTGTTTCCATAGCAACCTGGCCTCCAACTTCTATAATTCATGTTTTCTTTATTCCATAGCAGTTGTATCAGACTGTAGCCTGTTTCTGAAGAGCCTGCTTTACAAATCTCTAATGAAACTGAGTGCACTTGTGTTTAATACTGAATAAAACACATACGTAGGCTACATGAGGCAGCAATGTGCTTGATACAGTTATGCTGAATTTTAAATCCCAGATTTGTGTTTGCGTGGATAACTGATTTTACCCCCTGCTGAATTACAAGCCTGCCACATGTGCTGCACTTCCTGTTTATTTCCTATATCTGATTTGTGCACTAGTTCAGCTTTAAGCTAGTGTTAGCATTAGCTTGTTGTTGCATTGAAAAAATTGCTCAGTCTCTTTTGACATTTTTCTTGTTTGACTCTAGTGCATTACAGGTGACGTTCATACAGGAAACTTACAGAATAAAGGACGTCAAACAATTGTTTAGTCATTTTAAATAATATAATACAAATTTAATTTCTCTTTTTAGCCTTTAGCTGCTACTAAAGCTATTTCCCTCTCCATTTTCAAACTAAAGCATCCTTTTCCCTTTCAGTTGCCAATATACTGTTTTATAAAGCTACTGTAAAAACACACATCATCACATTTCCCCCCGCAGCGGGAAGATAAGTCAGTACAAGTGGCTTTACCTCCTCCCTCTCACAGCCAGTGAGCCATATGGTCAATCATAGATTAAAAGCATTTGTTGTCTATGCCTGCCCCGCCCTGCGGATTACCAACCCACAGAGGGAGCAAAGGAGGAGGGGGTGATTCTGTTGGCACTGTGGAGGAATGGGAGTATTGACTTTTCTGTTTTCAACTTGTGATGAGTCGAAGACATGACATAATCTGCCTGTTCTGGCCAGGTTTGACCTTTGTCTCTTTAAACAATACACACAAACACATCCACAGCCTCATCCTCTGGCTACCATAATTGAATGAGCGTTTTGGCAGAGAATGGCTGTTGGATAGAAGATTAGAAGAGACTTTAAGTAAATTACGTCCAGGGAAGGTTACAGAAACTAAATTGTCCCAGTGACAAAGCAGTGGAAAGCAGCGCCTGAATGTGTGTATTTCACTGACTGTGTAAAACTAGTAGTGCCACAGCTTACATGTTCACTTACTGCAAATAAGAAACATAAGAAAAAGCTGCATGAAAAACAGCATTTTTCAATCAATTACACTTAGTTGTTTCGCTGCTACAGCCTGGTATGACCAGCAACTTGTGGTGGTTAATGTAATCTACTGCTAGCAAACCTTACAAAGATATTCGCTGTGTAAGTGAGAACACTGAGTCAGTTTAATGACTTTATTATTATCTACCTATCTTTCAGTTTCATGTTTTAGCATGCAATGGATGGAAAAATATTTAGGTGTTTTTGTTGTACTTATTAAATTTTTTTTTGTGTTGGTTTGTTTCTGAATTATTTACTTTTTCCTTTAGAGAACTTTCAAAGAGATTGCTATGATTGCGAGGTGTGGATCACATAACAGCTGAAGACGTCAATATGCAACTTTTTTGTAACAAAGATAAATAGTAATAGGCATTGAAGACAGCACAAATGTTCTTTAAAACACTGCAAATGCAAAAACTTGGCAAAACTTGCTGATCAACCTGCCTTATTCCTTAGTATTTTCTCTTTAGTTTTGACAAAAGAGTAAGCCTACATTTTTTCAGTGATTTGAAACATAATCAATTCAAATATTTTCAAGTCTTTACAAAAACATGGTTGTGAGAGAAACAAACCAAATTTTAACTTTTATGATCTATCAGATTTTGGAAGTACTTCAGTGTAATAAATTACATTATGATTTCTGTACTAAGCCACAGTCTGTTGCCATGCAAAACAGTGACAATGTCTAGCTGAAGAAACATCAGACAATAAAGAGGACACAGCTTAATAATACTGCAGTGAAATGAAACCAAACAATATTTTAAATACCCACCTCACACTGAAATCTAATCAGTTTAATATTGATTCAAACAAAAATCAAAGTAACAAAATCAAGACTGAGAAAACCAGATTTAGTGTTGTCAAAAAGATAGACTTAGACACAGACAGAAGTGCAACTAGCAGATAGCTTTCTAGTACAACTGTGTCAGTGGTTTGTTAGCAGATAGCTAAGTACTGAAGTAGAAAGTAGAGTCTCTGCATTCAACTTGCTCCCACCAAGATGCTGTTTGTAGAATGAAATACAACCTCGTTAAACTAAACTGTAACTAAGTGACCTTTGTTTGTGTGCATACTTATGTGCATGTTCATGATGCTGCTTTGAAACATGACCACCTGTCTACACCCCACCACTGTTCAGATGACCTGATGTTTTCAAAAGAGAAGCAGGTCATTCTGCTCACGTTACATCTGCAGCAGAGAACCAGACCCCAACATCCTATACCAGCTGAAGGTCAAATACAGTCTCACCTGACACACATTAGTCATGTGTTTGTCACGCAAACCAAGCAAATGTGCCAGAAAATAATCAGAATTATTAAATGGTTGCGTGGGATGTAAATTCTCTATCACTATAAGTCTGACCTGCTTACATATTTGGAGGATGTTCAGTTCATCTGCTCATCAACATCTTCCTCTCCAAATAACTTAACAGTCTTCTTAAACATTATGGATATTGATGCTTATTCCTACTAGAAAGGCATGATGCTTTCTTTGTAAAGCAAGGCAACAAGGCTGTTTTCAGTAAAAAGCTTGGTTGCCATTGTATCAATAGTCAGGACATGTCTTGAGCTTTCCTATTCAAATAATTTAATTAATGCCTTCACTTTTCTTGCCTTTCCTATGTTCTCTTAATCTCATTACTCAAGAATTTGGAATTATAGATGTCAGATTATACAACAGTCCAACAGAATAGATGAAGTTCTGGATACCACAAATGCAGATCTGAGTTGAGTTTTTTTTTTAAAGTTGTATTTATATCTAACTGTAGTTTTTTCTACAGCAGAAATGATTTTGCCATGTTTTGATTGAGCAGAATTCAGTTTCAGAGCTACTGGATGGATAAACTGATGTTCAGTTTCTCCCTCTTAACATTTTTTTCTCCTCAACTAAAAAGCTTTGTCAGATATGGTTAACTGTGAGGATCATGTGCTTCTTCACTCAGTTTATATTCATTCATTCATAGAAAACTCTAAAGCTGCTTTCTCATGTGCTTTCTGTGACTGTCAACAATGAAGAGTCATTGTGCCCATGCTAACATATTCAGCGAATGAGAATTGTTGATATTTTCCACAGTAAGAGTATTGTGTCAGTCATGACCTTGAACAATGAGAAGAATGGGGACATTTACTTCTCTGATGTCATCAGCAAAAGACACACACATGCACATGGGTTGATTACAAAATATCTAGCAGTGGATAGGACGTACACCATCAGGTGGGGACAGTAGGTACTGAAGCTTTTATTCAACCGCATACCGCATGAAGTCTGTGAAGCAATCAATTACAATGAAAAGGTCTTTCTGACTTTAATTTGCATTCAGTCCAACTGAATCAATAGAGTCCTGCTCTGGGCTACAGTCTGACACAGATCTGCATTAGCAAAACACAATGTCTGCTTATGTTTAACAGTCCATGACATGAGATCTACTGACCACAGTGCTAAAGTTCCTCTGGGGCCTTCACCAGAGTGACAGGCTTGGCATTCTAGTTTTGTACACCAGTCACAAGTAGCAACCAACTCATATTACAACAACCAGTGATCATACGTATATTTTTACATTTTACTGGTCTACAGCCAATCTGTTCTGCAATCATACCTTCATGCTAGACAGTGAAAATCACCATTTCCTCTCTCTTTTTTTTTTTTGCCTAAGAACAAAGGCCTCTAATATTTTTTCCAAACAGTTAACTTTTGAGATTGATAGCACTTTAGCATGTGCTCATAAAGTCTTCAGTGAAAGTGTGGCTTTAGTTTTCAGTCTGGGTGAGGGCATTTAGAAAAGGTCGCATGGAGGGAGGCTACACTGGTTGTGTACATATAAACTTAAAGGGGCCACTCCACATACTCACACAGTGATCAGCAAGGGACTAATACTGAGACTGCTATTTGCCAGTATTATTTACTGATATGTCTACATGTACGGCTGTTAGACCAATATACTTTACTTATATATTTCAGTTTGAATACTTTTAATACTCAGATATTTAAAAAAGTTGATGAGTTTAGTCATACTTCAACTGTCTTGTTGATTATGGTAATTCTGTGCCACCTCATTATTAAAGGACACGTTCACTTTATGCAGTCTGTCAAAGACATCAAAAATGCAGACAAAAGCAAAAAAAAAAACACCACTGTAAGACACTGTAATTTGAACTTGTGGAATACTACAAATTGCTATTATGACCCCTTTCATGCTTGATAAATGTGTAGTATTGGTATATAATCCACATGGGATTTAATAGATCTTGGTCTACACTTTGCAGCATAAATGCGTCCATCACGCATGCAATTACATCATCTTTGTTTTCAAAGGCTCAGTGCAAATCTGAGTAGGACCTTCTCCAGTGCATCTGAAGTTTTTTTTAAGCTGCAAAAAATACCAGAAGAAAAGTACTTGTGAAAAAACAAGCAAACAAAAAACAACTATTGTTAGTTTGCTAGCTTACGACTACATACCAACTAAGCCAAAGATCGACTGGAATGGCCCACCAGGCTAACAAAATGTGACGGGGCAATAAAGGTGAATTTGATTGTAATTTAAATAATATCTGGTGCCATTATCAAAAGGAAAAAAAGTAAAAGTGACTTCCTCTACAGTAACTTGATCTCTGCAGTTCAAAAGGTCTATGGTTACACACATTGATCGTAATTTCAGCTGGTTAGAGACACAGTCGACCCATCAGGCCTTTGCTAGAGATATTTTAAACAAACACATTATGCTTCTACATAACTAGCTTGCTACAGCAAACAACAACTTATAGTGGCAAGCATTCGTTCAGTTATTAGTTGGATTTACTATTGACTTTCTCTAGTTTAAATACCTCATCAACTAAAGACATAAAGTGGTTAACTTTAAAGTAGAATATTTAACATTTTAGTGTAAAACAGAAACTGCATCAGTCTCTCAAAGTCAACTGTTGTGGCTTTTGCTGATCAGCATAACACTGGCTGTCTTTATGCACGGCAGCCATTGATGGTATTGATGACAGATGTCAGCTTTGCTTTCAGTGAAGAGTTTTACTGTCTCATTTGATATATAAAGTGTTTGATTTCAGATTAACATATTATTACATATTATCTACCAACACAAGCCTCATATCAGTCCATGACTACTATGCCCCCTCCCCCTGCCTGTTTTGGCATTCGGCCCTATGCCGACCACCCTCTCTCTACTCTCTCTGTTTATATGCATAGCTGGGCTGGTGGGTGTAAAAATAGCCTGTGTGGTGGGGTGGGGAGGGGGTGTTGGTCAATGGTCAGAGAGATGAAATTAGTAATGAAAGAGAGCTCGCTCTGTGCTTGCAGCGGTCACAGGACACCAGTCCTGTTAAGTGGTGCAACAGGGAAAGGAGCGCTGAGGCTTAGGCCAAAGGGAAGTGAGGTTTGGTGAGGGGGTTGCCCCCCCCCCACCAAAACGGTAGCCTTCAAGGTTTTTAGGGGGAGGGTAGGGGAGGCAGGGACAGAGAGTGGATTAACAGAGTGATTAGAAGCACTCACTTGTGTTCTGATGGGTTAGACTTGTAAACCTTGCATCATGGGCAATGCAGCGATGTGTAAGGTGTGTGGCTCCGACAAAGGCCTGAGGACCACCGGGAGCCTGTCTAACCTGGACCAGAATGCTTTGCCAGACTACTACTGTATGGAGCACTTTCCTGCGCAGCCTCAACTGATGCTGGTAAGAGCCAACATCTACACCTACAGGTGTAGCAGATACTCAGACCAAACTGAAGTATTCTAACTGAAAAGCTCTTTTTTGGGGTATTTTATGAGATTTGATATATAAAAACTTTTAATTTTTTTTGAAGGCAAAAAACTTTAAAAACACTCAGAAGTCAGTGTCAGCTCTCCCCTTTAAATCCTCAGTTATTTTTGTTTTGCTTACAATCTGAATGGCAAGACTGTTGTTTGTATCTGTCACTGAAGAGCTGCACAACATTCATGTTTTCTGTTGTTTTTACATTAGACACCTTTGCACTGAGCACATTTTTCACTTTGGGGTTTACATATGTAAACTATGTTGTTCTTACTATCTGGACTCAAGAATTGATACTGATTTGTGCATTGCAAAAGGTAATAACAGGTAAAGGCGAATGGTGTTCGGGGTGTTTAGGGTTACTGCTTGTTTGGAACCTCTGTGACAGTGTAAGTGTATGTGGGGTGGGCTGATGTTCCCTCTCCACTCCCTTTTAAGGCCAGTGTGACATTTTTGTTCCTAAGTTGTCCCTGCACGGCAGCATGTGGACCCTTGTGGCTAATTTGAAAAGAGGTGTAATGACTTTAGCAGCATGCTGCTGCTGGAGATACACGGCAATAAAAACACTCTTTCGTCTGGTGCTGAGTCTGAATGTGTGGCTTTCCTTAATTTTGTTTGTGTCTCAAGCAGGTTTCTTGGATTATGAGACATTTTGGAACTGCTTTAATTCCTCTTCATTGGAACTTGTATCTTTATACCCCTGAACTGCAATTCTACAAGTTCCAATGAATAACCCTCAAAACCCTCAAACAAAAAATAAGAGTTAAACCTTTACATAAACATAGATGGTTTTGCTCAACACAGAGTTTACCATAAAACTGGTTAATGTTTGCAGGTTTGAAATATATCTTAGTGCATTAAAGGACATCAACCATTTTGACTTATTGAAATACAATATATACAAAGGCTAGAATAAGCGTGACACACACTTACACAAATGTTTAGACACAAGGTCATCAAAAACTGTTTGCAGGGCCTCAAGATAATTTAAATATACACAAAGGATTATAATGGCAACTCTTCCTCTAACTTAACCTTCAGATTACTTGTTTTAGGCAAATTTCAACCTGAACGATGGGAAATTAATCTGAAAACCTAAAGAATATTTTCTAAAATGATCAGAAGCGATGAAATAATAAACATGAAACATGTTCATCAACTTAAACATACAATCTGACCTGTATTGGTCATTTACATGGAAATTTATACAAAGTAATGCAAAGTTAAACGTAATCTCAAAGTCTTATGTTCTAATCTGGTAAAAAAAAAAAAAAGAAAGAAATTCGGCAGAGTTAGTTGTTAATATTTTTTCAATTTACCCAAACTGACCGACCTGAAGTATTACAGCTGACCTTAAATGTTGCAGTGTATATTTCACCAGATGACACTCAGTCACTGGCACAGGAGGGTCCAGACTGCTGTAATTGGCCTGTTTGTAGAAGAACAAGGGTGTGATCTGACAGCCTGTGGTGACCCCTGACAACACAAGTTCCAGCTGAGCCTTTCTTATCTGGTGGGATGAAAGAGAGAGGATGAGAGGAGAAACACAAAGACAAAAGTCGGGGAATTAGCAAAGCAATGTATCAAACAGAGATGGATTTCATTGAAACAGACTGTCTCTTTGAGTGAATTTTTGCATGTGAGTTGTGAATATTGATCGTTTGGCATCAGTTTTCTAACTTGGCACTCTTCTTAACACACTTTTACTGTCTGTTACACTAGCTGATAAACACAGAATGAAAAAATACAGTATATTAAATGTGAAGCTCAGATTAAGCAGTTGACTGATTTATTGGCTGCAACGTTTTGTAATAAAACCATATACATTAGCAATGATTTATAATTCCTCAACACAATTCTGTATCACTTTGCATGTAATTAGCTCTGGATTGGTTCTCTTGTATCTAGGCAACACAGTAGGACATTTACAACTATGGGTACGTTGTACATGTTCAGCTATCATTATAAGCTTTGTTTTGCAAGCAAATGTACAAGTTAAAAATACTTTTAAAAAAAAGGAAGGCCTGGAGAGTGTTAAGCAGACTAACCGTCCTGACAATAATGTCTATCTCTACAAAAATTCTTTGATTCTTCAACATAATATATTGGCCATGTTTTTGTAAATTTTTCAAAAACTCAACATTAAGGCCACAGTTGACCTGTAGGCTATATTTTAGCCACCTCTAAACACTAATATTAACTATTTACCATCCATATCAGCCTGCATGAGTCTTGTTTTCAATCTGTTGGACTCATGTCTTTACAAGGGATACAAGGAATACAGGGAAGTTTATTTGTCATTATACAACAAGTTGTATAATGAAATTAAAATGTGGTTCCCTCTTGATTGATTAATTGATTGTATAAAAAAAGATAAAATTATTTAACATGGAGGAGTGCAGATGGTGCATTAAACAGTCTCACTCGCCTGAGGGAAGAAGCTGCTCTGTAATCTGGTGGTACGGCAGCGGATACTTCTGTATCTTTTGCCTGACGGTAGCAGGGTGAACATGCTGTGGCTGGGGTGGGTGTTGTCTTTTAGGATCTTTTTTGCTCTGCGCAGGCACCTCACCTCCCCAATATAACTGATGCTTGGTAGATGGGTACCAATGATGTTCTGGGCAGTTTTAATCACTAGTTGCAGAGACTTCCTGTCCTGAGCCGTGCACATCCCATGCCAGTTTGTGATGTTTCCAGTCAGGATGCTTTCAATCGCCCCTTTGTAAAAGTTAACAAG
>JAPZDY010000016.1:1626163-1650232 GCA_029783645.1 Ctenochaetus hawaiiensis
GAAACGAGTATGCGGTCGGAATTTCAAAATAAAGGCTTATCTTAAAGATGACGATATTGATCGATGTTTTGAGTTTCTATCGATTTGATTGGATCGTTGCTTAACCAATCGATATATCGATCCAGATCGACGAATCGTTACACCCCTACTGAATAATAGCTTGCTTTTCTCTTATGGGAGATAACTGATGCTACTTTATACAGACTGTTGGAAGTTTGGATTAGAAGTTATGAGATATTCTGATGTTTCACATTCTTTTTAATAAGTTACTTGGATGTGATTTTTACCTTTTGGAGTCACAATTCAACACATGTTGCAGTTTATCTGTTTAGCCTATAAAACTGTGATTGAACAACTGGATTAGTTTTTCCAGCTACAGAATACAATCAACCAAGCTGATGTATTTTTTGCATTTCCTGAACTTTTATAATTGTACACTTGGAAACAAATGAAACAACCAGTAACAGCACAGCAAGTGGGGTGTACTTCTAGTTAGGTGTAAGAGTGTGGCTGTCTGTTTGAAATGTTACAACTGTAACATGTAGTAACTTGTCTATCTCAAGAAAATACTAATTTGGCTCCTACAGCCAGCGTGGCATGGAGCAAAGTGAAAATCATAGCATTGCTAGGCTCATTAATAAAAAATGTTTGTGTTTGATAATTTCTCAAAAGCCTGGAACAAATGGCTACAAGTATTAACTTAGACAATGTAACAAGGACACAGAGGGATGGGTAACTTCTCACTGTCAAAAGTGTACATACTGCAAATCACAGGAACTTTTTCATGAACAAAAATACCTCAAACTACAAAGCATCTTTAGTAAACAAATTAAAGACTTAAATTTTCTGTGATTTTTAGCTAGTAGTTGTATCAACACATCAGTTTAAGCAGGCTGATATGAGGTCAGCAGTAGGGAGACAGGCGCATAATGGATCAACTGATCTGAAAAAAGACTCAGCTGGAATACATATTCTGTTCTGCTTCTGAACAGATTCCAGCTGTGGAATACCTCAGGGCAATGAAAACTGAGGCACAGTCACATGATTATCACAAACATTTAAACATTCATCCCATCTGGGATCCCACAGGGAGTGTCTATGGAGACCAAAAGATTCTAGTGGGACTATCAGTCTCAGGGGGCAGTGTGATTCAGCAGTCACTGTAGAAATTACTTATGGACTCAGCTTAAGTCTTGTGGACTTCAGTGTTTTGTTGCATTTTTTAAACTGTCTCAAAATGTCTTCATTTTCATTTTACTATTAGAGCTGGACCTATCAGTATTAATTATATTGACAGTGGATAAAATGACTTTGTGAATGCTAACGCAGAAAATATCACCTATTTATAAAGAAAGTTCCTCTCAGCTCTACAGAGACTTTAGATCTCTATTTGTCAACTACTCTTACAGGTTTTAAACTAACTCTATTTAATTTTGTTTTTAGCAGCCATAAAATTCACTGCACAGTGCCAAACACCAGATAGACAAAGTAAGCAACCAACAAAGGGAAAAACTGGAAACCAAACCAGAGCACAAAATGTTAACTATATAACTGGTATTCATCAGGGGCAGAAACACAGGTTGCTCTGAACAACATGCTGCTGAATGTGTGAATGGGCAACTCTCAGATCATAAGCCATAACAAATTAATTTATCTTCATACTTTACCAAATTGTGCCTTGGCTTTTTTTAATGCTACTTCCTGTTATTGCTAATGGCTGAAGTAGCCTACTAATGGTAGCCAGCAAAGCCAAGATGTGAAATTTGTCATAATTACTAATTAAGATGATAACATATTAAATGCTTTGATTGCCAGAAACTTTTAAAATCTCATAAACAGCAAAAAAATATAATACAGCTGTAAATAATTGACATTTTTTACTTGTTCTAGTAAAGCAAAATATATCAAAGTCAGAGGCTAGTAAAATATCTCTTCAGATTCACACCGCGTCTCTCATAAGTCATTTGTAAACTGTTTTTAGTCATCTGGTTTTACAAAACTTTCTGAGCACTTACATTTCTGTGGTAAACTCTGTTTTCAGGCTTTTCCCTAATTTGGTGTGTCAGATCTTATCCTGGTTTGGGGTTACAGTTTCAAATATTTCATGTTCAAATTTTTTGCTTCTCTCCTCTTTCTCATGTTTTTGTTTCTCTCCAGTCTTCGTTTGCTTTGCTGTCCTTTTGATTGATCATTTTCACATTTTCCTCATTTGTTTTCTCTCCCTGGTGTGTAAAAGTCTCTGTTTCTATCCCTGTAAGTTGTCAGCTCATTAGTTTCTGTTCTCTGGTACCAGTCCTTTGTACCAGTCCTGCTTTTGTTCTTTGAGTAATCTCAGTTTGTTCTTCAGTTCATTTTTTTCAATTTTCTTTTTAAGTTTTGGATTTTCTGTTTCCTCCTCCACTTTTTAAATGTTTGAATCAACATACACAAGCACTCTTTTTTGTTTCATTTGCTTTTCACTTTGTTCTTTTTTTCTATATGTCCTTTTTGCATAATAATAACAAATCTTAGCAGAATAAGCTCATACCACTTTCTCTCTGCCAACCAAGCAGCACATCACACGCAAGAGTCCAGTGGACATATAAACAAAGGTCATCACTGATACTTAACTTGAAAGTTCAAACATCACTACTTGAATACTATTCTTGACAAATTAAGGAAAGATCACTTGCCAGTATCACTGCCATTTGAAATATGCCAAATCTTAAATGAATGTCTCTGTTCCATTTGTTATTTTAGAATTTATCTCTTATATTAATGTTTTGTCTCAGCATCAAGCACCACCAAAGACATGATATAAAAGTGAAAGGGATCAACATGACACCTTGAGTAAAGTAGGTCAATGTTTGCTAAGCAACAAGGCTCTTTAAGATAATAGAGATAATAGAGATATCTCTGTGTGCACACACACATGCACACATGCACACACACGCACACAGCTAGATATGTCTTCATATCCAGGACTGACATCTAACTCTGAAATCTAGCTTTGATATTTCAGCTTGTCCTCCTGAATGTTAAAGTGAAGTACAGATGTTAACACATTCAGAAAAGTGCAACAGAAAAAAAGGCAGTCTCATGTAGGTAGTGCTGGAGCTGGAGGAGGCAATCCCTTCTCCTTCCATTTGAATCTGTCTTTATCATGTGTTATAACTGGGTTGTTGGATATTGGGCCTGACCTGTCCTCCCTTGTCTTTTTTCAGAATGGTCTTAATGCATTGCACCTTGCAGCCAAGGAGGGCCATGTGGACTTGGTCCAAGAGCTGCTGGATAGAGGTGCAGCAGTGGATTCAGCCACAAAGGTAAGTTACTGAGAAAACTTCAATTCCTGAAAAGAAGAAACAGATAACTCCTCATGGGGAAGCTGTACAATAATTATATAGTCATTTCTTGATTAAAGTGCAATTACTCCTACAACTTCATCTATTAAAAGGCAAATTTAATAAACCAAAATGATTCAAGCTTTTCTTTTCAAACTTAGAGATAACCTTTAAAAAAACTGATTGGTGATAACTCACTTCTAAAGCTCAAAAAGAAATTCATCCAAGGGTCATTGCAAAGTAGGTGCGCATAGAAGCTTGGGCAGTGAGTTGCATGGAGGCTCATGGGTAGACATTTTCCAAATACATTAAAACAAACCTAATGCTAGTGGATCCATTGCTTGCAACAAAAGTTTAGGTAGTTCTCCATCCATAGGTGGAGATGGTGGAAATAATTAAGACGGGGCCATTGTTACTCAAAAGAGTCTGACTTGTCATAAGAAGCCAAATCTGAAAGGCTTGTTGAACCTCAGGTTTTCTGATCTGCCTCCAAAAATAGCTTTGTGATCTTTCGTCATTTTGTTGGTTTGTAGTTCCCCCAGATGCCCAAATAAATGTGTATAAATAATGAAAAGGTGAAAAAGTGAATTGTTTAATATATTTTCCTTTTAAAGAAATAGTCAAATCTAATGACGGAAATAATAAATAATAAGAGCACATGTTCAATAAGATAGAATCTAGAAAAATGCGTAAGAGTAAAGCTCCTGCTCATCAATATTTCTAGATGCATATCACAGTTAAATGATAACTCCTTCTAACAACTGATGTTTTTTTAATGAGCTCTCTTTATTATGTGTTCATCATTTCTTTTTTTTCTATCTCACCCTATTATCACGCTGTAACCTGCCCTATTTCCTGAGTCACAGCCACCCACATGCCTGTCAGTTTTTTTGTGTTTTATTTCAGCAGCATCAATGCTATACTGCATATAAAAGTTGGTCAGTCCTGTCAATCAGTGCCCCTTTGGTGTGGTTGTTTGGTTTGAGAAGATGACTATATTCAGTTTTCAGTAGTGGGTAAACAAAATTCTATTTATCTTAGCATCCCGCACGCACTCTCAGCCCTCACCTGGAAGTCTTTATTTGTCCTATTCTAGTTAAAACTCCTGCGAGCTAAAGGAAAATAAACCACAACGCCTACTGGTGTAATGTCTATAGGACCCTTGCTTCTCTATCTCTGATCATTCGCGCCTACTTCTGTGAAACACTATAAAAATCATGCTCAACAAAATGTAGAATCTAAGGAATAAAACACATAATTTTTAGTAAACTACCACATTAATGTGCTTCCTCTCTTTCTACCAACACATACAGAATAGATGAGCCCCCTCTCCCAACATGCAATATGCCTGTCTGGTGGTTGCTGAATTTCCAAACTCATTGGGACTATTCAGTTTGTGTTTTGGTCCTTTAAGGTTCATTGCATGTTTAAGTTACAAACGATCACACTGAGTTAACATTTTAAGAGCAACTGCTATTAGTGGGTTTCCACAGACCATAAGACATGTATGTCTGTAAGTATGACCACATATTTATTTTATGTAAGGGATATGTAGTGAAACAGATAGTTTGTTAAGGTATTATCATCATGTTTGTAAAGCCACTTTCTGTTCCACATTGAGCTACCAGAATGAGCACTAGTTATTTATATGTTCAGAAATTCAGAAATCAAAGAATCAATTAAGGAATTACAGAAAATAGCAATCCTTATCTTTTAAATTAAGTGCTATCTTTTCACCATACCTATTATTTTGCATGCAATAATACATGTAACAGTCAATAAAGACTGCAGTTGGGCTTTATTACTGTTGTTACCCCGTAGGGGGCTTCATACAATCCAGAGAATGCTGTACCAAAATCATGTTTACACATGCTTGAGCGAACAGTGACCGTTAAATATTTCAGTGATGATGTATAGTTGGGGAAATATGTTTAAGTGCTTTTTATTGCAGGACTTTGACAATGTCACTTTTAAATGGCATGTTAAGTAAAACAGGATTTTGATTAATTCAATGTGTTTTGATCATTGATAGCTATTGACTTCTCAACTGGAAGCACAGCTAAATATATCCAATAACAATGCACTTTTAGTGACTTTGTTGGAGCAGAGATTATTAAGCACGAGGGGGGAGGACGGTTGTCTCATTTTGCTTGAAATCCAGACAATAAAAATGATTGCCAAGTCAGAATATTTTTGTCTGTGAGTCTTGCGGTCTCTTTTCAGGTTGTCAGCCTTCGGGCTTGAGCCACAGCAAGCTCATGCATTAAAACAGTTGATACTGATTTCTCCTGTCAGGGCCAAAGGGTTAGCCTGAGTGATTTATGGTGATGTTAGTGGAGTTTAGTGCCATTCTAAGCATTTTTTTAATATCACAACGTTAATATAATATAAATGTGATAACAAAGTGAAATAGAAATTAATATAGAAATAACTTTATGATGAGAAGGCAGCTTGATCTACTTATTGAGGATATTGGTTCCAAGTGCAGAATATCATTGAGAAAAACAACAATTATTGTGAGGAGAGAGTGAAGCACTAAAGGAAAGCGATACTGATAGTGGAGTAGTAAACATAGAGGCTGATATTTAAGCAATGCTGATTATACCTACTCCTGCAATTGGAGGAGGTTCAGGTTCATTACTGAGAGAGTTTCTAGTGTTCAGACTCTCGTTGGTCTCACTCCAAAATGTAACCACATGCTATACAACAATTGCATAACAGCAGAGTTAGAAAGCAAAAGTAGCCTATAATGTAGTACACAATATATCATATATTTGATTTGATTTATAAAGTTACTGCGTGTGGATTTAAAAGATTCAATTATTATATTCAAAAAGCATTCAGAGAATAGAATAATGTTATGTACGTTATTCACTCACATATATGTTACCTGTGGCTGAAAAAATCTGAAAAAATGAGCAGAGAAACAGTTCTGGACGCTGTGTGTAGGAATCAAAAGGCTCAGTGAGTGGTTTGATGAATGTAAAAATGTTGTAAATCATATGTTATCACCTTTACTGTCACTATATTTCAACCCAACTGAACACCTTTGGGAGATTTAAGAGCAATTTGTTAGACTGTGCTTTCCACCATGATACTACCTTACTAGGATACTTTATGTTGGCATTTCCTTGCATTTGTCATCCAGTATCTTGCTATTATTCCTACGCCCAACTTGCAGCTGCTGTGGAGTCATGTGCCACATTATTCAGTTCTGACTCTGACTCAGTAGTTCAGTTCTGAAGTTCATCATGAATCTTTTTTTTTCATTTTTTGGTCCTCAATATTGGCGTTACAGGCTTGTTACTCTTTAACTCTTATGAACACTTGTAAAACTGAAGGTTCTATACAATTTGACTATGAGGCTTTGATGTTTTATTTTAATATAGTTTTAAATCACTCTCAAGACCAAATGTTTATATCATATACCATTCTGATATGCTGTAACTCTTTATTAAAGCTGACATCACCGAGAATCCTCACTGATGGATACTCTTCACTTTAATATAGACTGTAGATGGTCTGTTAGTATAGATTTTAATGTATTGACAGAAAAAATGTTAAAAGCCAATCAAGTTATATGTTGAAGACATCACTTGGTGTGGTACCTTGTATCAGTTGTTGTCATATCTATAAAACCATGCTTCTCTTCATTGTCCTCTTATGTGTTCTGTTTATTCAGAAAGGAAACACAGCACTTCACATATCCTCCCTAGCCGGTCAGGCTGAAGTAGTGAAGATCCTGGTCAAACGAGGAGCTGACATCAATGCACAGTCACAGGTGATCATCTGCACTCTGCAAATGAAGAAATCCCGCTTCTTTAAAAGTCTTTAATATTTGCACCTCCTGTATTTCTTATCTCTATCATCTCTATTATCTTCAAGAGCCATGGTTTCATTTTGGCTGGTGTTTGGTTAATTAAATGCAGTAAGTGTTAATGGTTTTTTTATGACCTGTATTTTATTTATGACCTCTTGTCTTTGTCCCTGTGCTGCAGAATGGATTTACTCCTCTGTACATGGCCGCCCAGGAGAATCACCTGGATGTGGTGAGATATCTGCTTGAAAACGGAGGCAACCAGAGCACTGCGACTGAGGTGAGAGGAGTGTGTGCATATTTAACTTGACTACATCAGACAGACTTAACTGTTACATCATACACAGAGCAACTGTAACTGACAACTAACTAATGACAACTTAGATATTTAGATATGACTTCGGTGGCATTATTTTGTAGGTATTGGATGACAAATCAAAGTATATGATAATTCAAAATTTTGATATGATAGTGGTGCTATAATAAATTCACAGTTATGGGGACTTGGATGTTTGTACCAAACGTCATGGCAATCCATCAACAAGATGTCAAGAGAGTTGACTCTACATGAAAAATGTTACCATGCTGGTGTCGCTGGAGGAAAAGTTATGAAACCATCGATCTCATTTGGACCCATCGTCTGGGAATCATTATGTTTGTCCCAAGATTTATGGTATATATAAAGTTTATGCAAATAGCAATCCCTAGAGCTGTACTGCTGGCATTGCTCAAAAATGGCAACATATTGTCATTACCTCTGCTACATGTTAAGATATTTCACTGTCATTGTGCTACATTAAAATTCAGAGGATAAACAAAACTTTTTTAGGATCATCTGTGGAAATTCAATGTGTGTCCAGGATTTAATGGCAGTCTCCTAATTTTGTTGACTGAATGGTCTAAAAGGATTTTTTCTGTTACTCTTCACAAACCATTGATAAAACTTTGCACATCGCTGATTTTAAATTAAGAAACTGCCATTGCTGCAACAGCATGTTACAGTCCCTTATTGTCTTGGAGGGCTTTTAATGTGAAACATATGCTGTTATTGTCTTATTTCATTATGGCAGCTTGATAGCATTAAACCCAAAAAACAGAAAACAAGAAGCACCTTTTAAGGTTGTATGTGTCGAGTGTGTCAAGATTGTTCTCTTAAATTAGTGTTGTAGAGATGTACATTTTACCAAATAATCACCTGAAAATTAGAGTATAGAATTACCTGAGAATGAGACATAGCCAATCTTCTTAACCTTTCTACTCTTCTACCTCATTTTCCCTGTCTCTCTTTATCCAGGATGGTTTCACCCCTCTGGCCATCGCCCTTCAACAGGGCCACAACCAGGTGGTCTCCATCTTACTGGAGAATGATACTAAAGGCAAGGTCCGCCTGCCTGCCTTGCACATTGCTGCCCGTAAGGACGACACAAAGTCCGCCGCCCTGCTTCTCCAGAATGACCACAACGCTGATGTCCAGTCGAAGGTATGCCCATAATGCTATTTCACTGTGAAGGGTTGGCATGTATGGAAGTCAAGCTAATGTGGTGCTACACATTTATGTCAGTGTGTCCATGTTGTGGTAATGAGGTCTTTCATGAAGTCTATGAATTGTACAGCATGAGACTGTATTGAATTTGACTAATCAGGATCTGTGGTATTTGAGATAAACCACTAAAAGCCATGTTTATCTTTCCTTTAAATGCCAATGATTTTTATCAAACTTACACTAGGGCTCACCCATGGGTGCTGTCTTTTAATAAAAAGATGTGTTTATGACTGCTCTCAAAATCTGATCGGTATCTGGAAAAGTTATCAAGGATCAGATCATGCTGCTATTATTACATCCTATCTTGATAATCAAAGGGTCTCATTTTTCTCGTTCGTTATGTATAGTGGGTGAGTAGGTGTGAAGCTGGCAACAGACAATTTGATGTTAGGTGATTTTACCATCCAATTGTGTGGACTTTTTGTGTGTGGGCTGAGCTGGAGTTGTAGTAATGACATTACTGCCCGTGGAGCTCATGTCAGCACCCTCAGTGATGAGGTTTCTACCCACAGTGTTGATCTCTCAGCACATAGCAGTGACATTCCTACCTACCCAATGTCTTGAACTTTCTATAAACAAATGTAATATGTGGAAAAAAAGTTCCTCTTTGCTTATGATAATTCTAATGATGAAAATGATGTTTCTCTGTACAGTACCGTACTGTGAAGCTATTTAGACCCTCAGTGATGAGAGTCAGAATGTACAAGCATGCTGATTTTTCTTTAGTGAAGATATTTATGCCCATAACAAAATATTTTGAAATGTTAGGTTTCTACATGTGGTATGATGTTTTATAATCCCACTGTTGACAATATTTCTGTCAGCAGTGATAATGTTATTACCTTCATTCCAATTTTTTTTCTCTCAGTTGGAACTAGTCAGTCACTAGTCTTAATGGAAATCCTGTTGGTCCCTTAGAAGTAAACTGGAATCAATGGAACTGACAGCAGTCATTATTTTTGTCTGCCACCATTGTAACATGTTATTTGTTAGAGCTTCTTTTTGAAACCAGATAGTACAATTACTCATCATTGCTGTGTCACCATTTTAATAATGCTACAAGTGATATTAAAAGAAACCCATGTTGCATGAGTGGAAGCCCTAAAAGTGTCAATGTCAATGGATCAGTTTGACACTTGACCTGCTCTTAAGTTGTCCTGACAAGTGACCTTTTGTGCTCATACTTATAATGGCTGTTGTCCATCAAGGGTGAGGCTAGATGTAGCTGGGTGTTTTAGAGTGGCTAAACCTCTTAAGGAGGACTCTGAGCTGAGAAGGTTGATTTAACAAAGCCTGGGACTTTTACCCAGAATTTTGCATGCTGTTTCTTAACAGTGCAGTGATATTCAGGACAAACAAATATTTATCACTTAATCTTCGAGCTGACCTGATTGTACTGAATCATTTTACTGACTGAATCAGTAGCCTTTAGCAACGCAGCTCCCTTTTTTTAATGACTTAAACTACCTTTGTCAGCTCAGCTGTGATATGAATCAAGCACAGAGCACGACAGTGTTGAAAAAAGTCATCATATAAGAACTGTGTTGCAAGCTGGCTGCTGAGATTTTAACTACATGGGCAGAGCTTTTAAAGGCCTGGTTTCAACTGAACCGGCAACAGACAATCTGAGGCAGCACCAAACATGGAATTATAAAATATGATGAAATCACTATCACAAAAAACAGTAATGTCGTATGAAAAAAAGAAAAATCTAGTCAGGGTCTATGAATCTTTGTACTGAACTTACAGCAATTCAGATCACCAAGGAGACTTCTAAAGGTTAATCTATCACACAGCTGTGGTGTCAGTCCTGATAAATGATCAAGATATCAATCACAGCAGATGTAAAATGGGTCCCAGAATATATTTGTATAATGTAGTGTGTGACAAAAGACTACTAATTTATCATTATGTACTTTTCCCATTAATCTGCATACCTGTGTACAGTGTATTTGTGTTTCCATCTGTCTGTCTATGCATTTCTTTCTCTTTCTCTCTCTCTCTTTCATTCAGTGTCTCTGTGCCTGCCACGTCACTCCTGGTCCTGCCACTAACTTGGTCTCTCCCTCTTTTTCCTTTCTCTCTTTAAATGCTAACTCTCTCACACTACTTCCCCCATCACACCCTCCTACTTCGCTGCACCGGTGTCTAAGTGTAGCACTGTCCCCTGCATGGAGTGTGCCACTGTCTGCAGGTTGTATGGTGGTGATATATAAGGCTGCATGCAACCAGTGGGGGAGGTGGGGGGTTATACTTAAGACTATTTTTTGACCATCTGCAAGGAATGGGCAGTGTTAAAATCTCAATCCGGTATCGGTGGAAATTTGCAGTTTACTTTTGCTGCTTGCAAAAAGTCCTTCTTGTCTGTGACTTCCTCTGATACCGGATAGTTTTAAGTGACGTGGCTCGAGTGAAGATTAATAAGTACATTACAAGCTTGTTTATGGCTCTTCATTAACATTAAATATTGCTTCTTAATTTGCAACAGTATATGTCAACAAGGTACCCATTATGTTGTTATGTAAGGAAAGACAGCAGCAGCAGCTCAGGATTTATGCATGCATTAAGTTAATGCCATATGGAGTTCAGCTGGTGGGATGCAGCTCTGCTCAATATTGTAGGAGTCAAAAGACATCTCAGTTCTCTGTTCACCAAGAATTGTCCAATGGGGAAAGAAACACAAGCATAAATGTAATCATACAGGTTGTAAGCAAACACCTTGGTGAGCCAAACCTATATGAAAGACAAAAAGAGGATAACATTTTAATTATTTCTGGATTTTAATGAACTTGCTGTTGCTTAAAGCATATACTGTTTTCCTGGTTTTTAGATACTCTTGCTAAACTTTTAATTGTTTACAGCCTGTCTGATCATCTGACAGATTGTGTGTCTTACCACAACTAAACAGCAGCAATGTCACTAAGAACTAAGTGACAAGGCTGAAAAATTAGCAAACTGCCTTCCCCTTTCATACTTGTTTTATTTTTGTAGTTACACTTTATATTAATTTATCTGTGACATGCTAAACTAGAGTACAAGCAAAGAGGAGTCATCAAAAGGACTCAATACTGTCACTTACGCCCCCCCATCTATCTTAAGTTAGCTAACCCTAGCTAACATTTAGCAGCATTAGCTACCTCTTAAACTAGACAAAGGAAGGCTGTTGTACTCTCAGTGTATTAATATGAACAAGAGTCCCTTTTATTTTGTCTCTCCTTTTTGAGTGGATGAATGGGTTATTTCTTACTTAGATATTTAAGCAGGCTTTCTTTAATGAAATGTAGGGGTCAGTGGGAACTAGTTTTTTTTATTACAAGGTTAAGTTTTTCACCAAATTAGCATTGAGCAAGCAGATAATTTATTTAGTGGCCATGTAATTGTAATTTTTTTTACTAATTTTTTTGTAATGAAGACTTGCTATAGCATTTAATCTTTATATAGGTCTGTATCCGTATGTATCAAAAACAACAACAGTAATCATTATTGTATTCATAGGCTATTGGTTATTTGATCCACATGCAAATTTATCAACAACAATATTTGTAGTTATTTAATTTATCAAGCAAAATATAAATATATGTTTATAGCCTCTTGGTTGTGATGATATGTGAAGGCATTTTTCACTTTTTTAAAGTTTAACCAAAAAAATTAAGCCAATAATCTAATGACAGATCGATTGTAAATGAAAACCATCTGTTGCATCTCCACGTGATCTTAGGCTCTCATATCATACATCACCTCTGTGTGAACTTGGCATCAGCTGCACTGAGAGCACATTAAAGTGAGGTGACCCACTCCAGCCACGTCGCTTGCCAGTTTAGTATCTGACTGCACAGCAGTCTCTGAGCTGCTGGTCATCTGCCTACGGTGCAGAAATGTGTTCAACAAGCCTAACTGAACTGATCTTTCCCTCCCTCATTCCCTCTGCTTCAGATGATGGTCAATAGGACTACTGAGGTATACACACGCTCCTTTAACTCTCCACAGATTCACTTTACAGCCCTTTACTTTTGTTTTCTTTCCTTTCACCATCCATTTTTTTCACTTCTATGGCACTGCATGGTGTAAATAAAGAATTATTTTCTTAAGTTTCCCACAATTTCTGTTGGTTTGGTACAATAAAAGGTCAACATGCATGGCTAACTTGAATGGCCAAGCTAGTGCTGTGTGTCCTGCGCACAGGAACTGCAAACAGCCTGCTTTTTTAAAAGATTTTTGTTTGTTCATACTCTGCATTTTCATTCTTTGTTTCAGTTCATATTAATTTTGTTCTTTGTTTTTGTCATACAGTATGTAACCCTTACATATATCTCTAAACAACATCAGAATTAAGATGTATGGTTTACTGATTATTGATTTTTAATGATTTAATTTTCCTCCAGAAAGGTTTTTAGTTGCTGAATACCGTGCTGCTGCATTTTAGTAACAGATATGAACGTGAATTGTCCATTTGTCTGTCTTTTGATTATGTCTGTCAATGTTGTGTTGCATGATTTCTAGAGATGCACTATGAGCTACTTAGTTTAAAACAGGATTGGTTAAATAATTCCAAATATTATACTGTGCACTGCATACAATATACTAATTGTGTATTGAAGTCCAGTTCTGCCAAAATAAAAACCAAACCATTCAAGTTGAGACAGGGCTGGGTGATAAAAGGATCTAGATTAAGCGCATATCCATATGATATATCTATGATAAGTTAATATGTTATTATATGAAAATGAATACATCTGACAGTCTTAACAAAAGGGCAGTATTACATCTAGATAGCTAAAATACAACAAAGCATGGAATGAAACTGGCTGCAAATTCAGTCAGTGCCTAACAAGATGGAAAATACAAGTTTTTTCCATCCCACCAATGACACCATTGTCTTTTTTAAGAAATTACAAGGCAAGCTGACTTGTAAGGTTTGTTGAGGAAGACAGAGCATGTTTGCAAAGTTACATGTTTACATTTAGATGTTTAACCAAAATATTCTTTTATTACATATTATTCAGTGAGCATGTATGCACAGTTTTGTTTACGTGTCTTGTTGTTGTTCTGTTTTTTATGTAAATCTATATTCTAAAGTTGAACTACTCTCTGATTTCTTTGGTTTTTATTATTTGTACCCCAATGTTATTATTGGAGTACTCTTCAAACTGGCTACATTTTCAAATTATATGTCATAAAAAAATATTAATACTGATCAGTGTAGAAAAAAAAAATGTGATCAAGGTCTCACAGCCATATTGCCCAGCCCTGAGCTGAGATTTAATTTTCCATCTGTGTTCACTGATATATAAAAAAAATTTAAGTAAAACAGAAATGACAATTAAGAATTCGGCATTAGATTTTCATGCTTAAAAAGGCATAAGTACTGCCAAAACCAAAATTTTATAGTTTGGAACACATTATTTTTCCATTTTAGAAAATGAAAATGCATATTCTAGTGTTGAATCTGTATGAAAGTGTTTGCTTTGAGAGAAATTTGTCCAAAGAATATTCATCTAAATTTTCCTTTTGCCAATAACTATGCCTTTTTAAACATGGTAACTTGAATGCAAACATGTATTTTATTTTTCTGCAGATATCTAATGTACACACAAATGGAAAATTAATTAACTCATTTAGTTGTATTATTGGTCGTCCTGGTCATCAGTACTTATCAGTTTTTCAGTCAAGTATTTGAAAAGCATGCTTTTGTTGATCTTCAAAGTATTGTTATTCAACTTTTACTCATTAACTACTGCAAACAGTGCAATTTAAAAATGAAGCATGGAAGCTCTTAAAGCTTAAAAATATGACCTGCTTGGCCAAAGACTTGGCATTAAATAGCATGTTGCATCCACGCTACCTTAATTTGCACCATTCTAAGCTTTTGACTGTGTAAAGTTTTTAAACCATCACTTTAGTCACTGTATTCTTTACACTTTTGTAAACAACTTTTTCACATTAAATCGGACCACACTTACAGAATGGCAAGGTAAGGCAAGAATTTCACAACTACTCCAACCTGCTCTGCAATTTCTAACTTTTCTCATATATTTCTCATTGCTAACTCTAATACTTCTATGATGTAAAGTTAACATAGTGCACTTTGTTGTGGTCGGGGGTGTACCCTCTTTCCTATGTGTCACTCTATGATTTTACTATGATTTTTTTATTTTTTGGGTTGCCAATATCGTTTGTCTTTCTTCATGTTAATATTGGTGTCAGTCTGTGTGTACTGTAGATCTGTTTGTTCTGCTTCTGTTTTTGTTCTTTTTATTTTACATTATTTTTAAGTCAAAGGAAATTTCTTCCTTTACTTTTCTTCCTTGGTGATAATCTGCATGGAAGTAAGGTGTCTGAGTGTTTTGGGGTTTTGCATATGTTTGTTACATGTTCTGACTGGATTTTCTTTCAAAGAATTAGATTTTTTCCTCATATCTTTGCTTTTTGTTCACCTGTGATGCTTGATGCAACTGCTGCATGCTGGGGAGACTAAAGATAAAGAGACAGGAGTGAAAGTTCAAGAACTTAAAGTAAAGTCTTGTGTCTGACATCTCTGTTCCTCTCTGTGTGTCTGTCTCTTTCCTGTCTGTCTTCCAGAGCGGATTCACCCCTCTGCATATCGCTGCCCACTATGGCAATGTCAATGTGGCCACGCTCCTGCTGAACCGAGGGGCAGCAGTTGACTTCACAGCAAGGGTAGGTTTCTACACTAACATGCACAGTTGTTTAAATCTAATCAGTGCATTGCAAGACATGGGTTAGGGTTGACTCCAACCATTACAATGTATCAGGTATTGATTTATCGGGTATTTTCTTAACTTTAACCGAGTGCTTTAATTTCCTAGCCTTTTAACAACTTTTCATCGTTTGATTCTTTTTGTTCCTTTACAGTCTTTCTTCTCTTTCTTCTCCCTCTCACTCTATGTGCAATAATAAAGTAAAGTTAATTTCTAATCCAGCCAGCATTCCAAACGTCAACATTGACAGAAATACTAATTACAAATACCCAACAGTGAAGTTTGACACTTTCCCTCTTGCAGACAGATTGAGAAGTGAGGGTGATAAATAAACTCTGAGTTTTCCTCCCATCACTAAACGGCAATGTCCTCTGGGTGTTTGTTCTTCAAGAAGGTCTGACTCTGCATGGCAGTATCTCCTCCAGAGCTTCACATCCCCCAGCCATGGTCTGCTGGCGAGCAGCAGCTCTGTCCACTTGGCAAAGCTTAACTGTCTGTTCAAACATACATTCAGATCTTTGCTTCCTTTACCTGGCCATAGCTAATCTCTTGGCCTAACCCAACTGTCTTTGCTTAAATGTTCGACCCCAGCTGGTTTTTTCTTGAGCAACCCTTTTTCACTACCATTCTCTTTCTCTGGTTTCTCTGCTCTCTTGCTAAATTGTAGTTTTAGGGCTTACTTTAACTAAATAGAGATCCATTCTGTAAGAGGAGTCTACCCCTAACCCCAGTCATGGAGATATTTCTCACATCCTAACCCTAACCCTAGGGTTAGAGTCGGAGTGAGGTGCACAAATCTGTTTTCCAAACTATCTAGTCATTGGTGCAGCATGGCCTGATGTATTGGTAGTGCTGTAAGCAAGTAAATGCTAGCCAAGACACATTTTCACTCGTCAAGTCTGGTAATCCTTTTTTTCTTTTTGTGAAACTGCAGTGATGTAACATTAAGCCCTGAGTAACTGCATCAACTACAGCAAATCATGATTTTTTTGTCTTCTGTAGTCTTCAGTATTTTTATTGCCTTTCTTAATGCTTGGGAAAAGAATTTGTTGTCAAATTAGTTAAGGTGTTTTTTCCTTTTTTAATGCACTGATCTCATGCAGCTGCCAAAACAAATATGCTAATGGATGTATTACACGACAAATTTAGATCCTGGCCCTTGTAACCCCTCTGTCATCCCTCTCTCCTGAGCCTTGTCAGTTTATATGGGCTCCAAGATCCCCAAGCACCCACACACACACAAAGACAGACCTTTTCAAATGGGTCCTTGTCTTTTTACCAAGGATTTGAAAAGGCCAGGCATCTCTTGCAACACCCTCAGCTAACTCAGCGGTGACAAAAGCTTTCATTCCTGGCCTTTTCAGCTGTGTGCTTGGTCCCCTCAATCAGTGTAATCCAGAAAACAAATTCAGATGTCCTATTTTTAGCCGTTTGAGCAGTGTGGATAAAAATAGTTCTTCCATCATCTTGCACTTGTGGAAAAAAGGAAGAAAAAACCTGAAATGCACACATCTAACATTGTACAAAACACCAAAATATACAGAGTACAGAGGCATTTCTCAGCCTCATGGGATTGTTTGCGTGTTAACAAGAAAGTTCAGAGATTTAAATCCTGTGTGGTATAAAGGTTTGAGTGAATGAACTCATCCTCTGTCTGCAGAAACCAAAACTGAGTCAAAAATATTTTGTAGTGTCAAAAAAGCATACAACAGAACAATCGAACACACCTACCTTAGTGCATGCAAACTTAGGCGTAGAGAGTCAGACAGAAAAAGTATATTATCACTATTGCTAAGTTTACTGATTTTAGGCATGCATTCTAATTAACATTTTTAAAATGCTTTTATTAATCATGAGATTTCACTTTTATTTATTTTTTGATATTAATTACTGCATATTTTCAATACAGTTTTATTACTATAAAAGTCAATCACTCACACCCAACTGTATGTGGTACTTTTAGTGAGTGAATTAACTTTATTTTTAACTTTTTTTTTCTAGAATGGGATCACTCCATTACATGTGGCATCCAAGCGTGGCAATACTAACATGGTTGGTCTGTTACTGGACCGAGGCTCTCAGATTGATGCTAAAACAAGGGTAAGTATTTGGTTTTTGGTAATTGGTTGTAAACTGAAGACTAAACACCCTCATTAAAAGGGACTGTCAGCCCATTATTTCTCTTTCCTCTTCACTCCATCTCTCCACAGGGGTCAAACGTTTACACTTTCACATTCACAGGAGCAAAAAATGACTGGTTCATTATTATCTTCTCCATTAGTAACAACAGATGTGAATATGAGCTTAATGCTGTTGTTTTCAGTTCACTTAGACCTCAGTGGGTCAGTGGATTATGTTCAGTAACTCACTGGATGGACATCCTGGGCTCTGGGTGGTGTTATTTTAATGTGTGCCAGCTAGCAGGAAAAACAGCTAGCACCCAACCATACAAACAACATGCATTCAGGGTTAATCACAGCTAAACCTGTATTTAGAGGAACCTTGCTATATTATAGCAGCTAATGATGTCTTTTCCAGGTTGAGGCGTTCAACTGACCATACAAACTTGGCTAAAACAGAACTTGTGCATGTGTTGACCTCACCAGGTTGAAACCCTTGTTATTTTTTTTGCAGGATGGTTTGACTCCTCTTCACTGTGCGGCTCGGAGTGGACATGATACATCTGTGGAGCTGCTGCTGGAGAGAGGAGCACCCTTACTGGCCAGGACTAAGGTGTGTCCCATGACTGCTCCCTTTACAGAAGGACAAAAGCTTTTCACTGGGTCACACGTTTAAACTGTGTCATATTAGCAGGTTACTGGATGTAAAAATCATCCATAGAAACTGTTTGGAAAAAGGCAAGCATCTTCAAAAAATACTTAGCATGTGATTGGACAAATTATCTGTCTCTAACTTTCTATGAAGAGCTAACTTCAACCAATCAGATCAATGAATCATACAACACAGGAAAAGAGAGCTACTAGCCAAGCTAGTTGGTAAACAACAGTCTCTGCTTTAGCCAGTTAGGGAAGGGGTGAAAATCTCTTTTACACTAAGAAAAGTCTTCTGACTCGTTCTTTTTCTCCTGTTTAATGCAATATGCTCTATGCTTTAGCCATATTATGGCTATTCTCTTTACAAGCTGCCATTCTTAAACATCCATTGTTGTTATCAAACAGGCAGTTGTTTTTCTAACTGGTCATCACTCCCTAACCTTACCCCCTAGTTGCCAGCAGTTTCTCATAGGATGCTGATTAGTCCAAAAAAATGTGGTTCAGACACAAGCACAATCATGGTTTCATCTTCACTCACCAAAATCAAGGCAGCAGTAGCGTATTTACTACAAACAGCCACTCATGCATTCATCAAAAATCCCCTCCTGGTTTCTGTTGCCATCAAACTAAATGATCTGTCCTTTACGTTTTAGAATGGGCTGTCTCCCCTTCACATGGCGGCACAGGGCGACCATGTCGAATGTGTCAAACACCTTCTACAGCACAAGGCTCCTGTTGATGATGTCACGTTGGACTACCTGACAGCACTGCATGTGGCAGCTCATTGTGGTCACTACAGAGTCACCAAACTGCTGCTGGACAAGAGGGCCAACCCCAACGCCAGGGCACTGGTATGATACAAAGACACCATGTAACTTGTGAAAATTTTGTCATGTTGAAATTTTTCATGTACAATAAAATGTTTTGGGTTTTTTCTTTACTTTCTTACTGAACCTTAATTTTTTCCACAGAATGGCTTTACTCCGCTGCACATTGCCTGCAAGAAGAACCGAGTGAAAGTGATGGAGCTGTTGGTCAAATATGGAGCCTCTATCCAAGCTATTACAGAGGTACAACACACACCCGAGTCAAACTTTTATCTGCACAAATGTTTCTTTAAACCAACTGATGCTACTAGTAAAGTCAAGCTGGACTGCTATCACATGTCTGAATGAAACAAACAGTTATAACGTGAACTTCCACTTCCTTACAGAGTGGAGGTTTAGATAGTAGCAAATGCAGGAGGTTGAGAGTTAGTTTAGGTTTAACTGAGTTATTGTACTTTAATAAGAAAGAAAAATAAGGATATTGAAAAAATGTCAAAGTAACTTAAGCACTATTTTGCATATTAATAAACCTGATAACCTCTATATAAAAAAATGACTGACATTGCTCTTTGTTTTCTTTTACTTCGCTCTCTGTGTTCAGTCTGGTTTGACTCCCATCCATGTGGCAGCCTTCATGGGTCACCTGAACATTGTTCTGCTGCTGCTACAGAACGGAGCTTCACCTGACGTCAGCAATATTGTGAGTGATGTGAAAGGAGCGATTAGAAAGAGGGAAAGTGAGGGATGGCAGTAATGTATTCTCTTGTGACTTGAAATTTTGAAGTGAAAAAAGTGGTACAGTGAACAATCAGCTTGTTCAAATATGTGCATGTTTCACTTAAATAAACAAAGATATGTCTGTGTGTTGACTCTGCGGATCCATCTGTTACTGTATGTTGTTTGAACAGCGCGGAGAAACAGCGTTGCACATGGCTGCAAGGGCAGGTCAGGTGGAGGTGGTCAGGTGTCTGCTGAGGAATGGGGCAATGGTGGATGCCAGGGCGCGGGTGAGTCAGCTGTTATCTATAGAGGCAAAACACATTCTACTGCAGTATTTCGTCTCCATGCAGAAATGACTGTTCATTCTACCAACACTGTGTCATCTTCAGGAGGACCAGACTCCCCTCCACATTGCGTCCCGTCTGGGAAAAACAGAGATTGTGCAGCTGCTCCTGCAACACATGGCCCATCCTGATGCTGCAACAACCAACGGCTACACCCCCCTCCATATCTCTGCCAGGGAGGGGCAGGTGGAGACAGCCTCTGTCCTGCTAGAGGCTGGAGCTTCACACTCACTGGCCACCAAGGTGGGTTGTGCAGACGTGTTTTTGTCTTTAAATCTAAGTACCTGCATACCAACCAACTCCTCTATATGTTCTAAGAGTATTCATTATTATGGCAGCTTTGTAAAGGCGTAGTCTGTGAGGTTAGTATTCCAAGAAGTTCCCATTGTGAGAAATGAGCTTTTGACTTTTGAAAATCTAAATCCATCCAGGCATTGTTAGTCAGGCTTAGTATAAAGACTGGAAACAGAGGGAAATAGCTAGCCTAAGCAGATCCCTCAAAAAACAATAACACACTTAACACTATAGCTCACCAATCAATGATGTTTCTTATTGTTCAAACAAACATTAATCTATAAAAAACAACTGTGGCGGTTTTAGGGGGAGTATGCAGGTACTATTTCTTGACAAACTTGTTTATCACTTTAGAGGAATCAAGAAACCTTATAGAAAAAATGATTCCAATGTCTAACACTTGGCTTGGTACCAGTCTTTGGTACCAGTTTTGTAGGAGTCTATTATTATGTCTATTAAACAAAAGAATACACTTCAGGAAATGGCTTACAGACAGATTTCTCTAGAAGTGCGTATTTGTTTATTTGTTGTTGGTCTCCAAATAGTATCCAAAAGATGATCATAGGTATAGTTTATCTGGCTCATGATGAGTCAAATTAAAAATATCTTTTAAACAGTCATTCCTTCTCTTTCCATTTCAATCTGAGAGCTGCTTAGCAATGATTGACAAGGCTCATTAACAAAAAATAAACCTCTTATTCTCAGTTCTGCATTGGATGGACACAAACCAAGCCTTATCAAAAAAATTACAAGGCATAGTTTTCATGGCTATCAGATACATTTAAACACTTAACAACATGCATGATCATGAAAAAATGATGTTTGTTTATTATAAATGAAGCAATCTTTGATAAAATTAAAAGCCTCATTTGTCTGACCTGTGGTACAGCTAATCATGTCCAGTCATAAGTTATACAAGTTATAAGTATGAGTGTCAACACAACTCCTGAATGCACTCAGGCTTTGGTTGGTAATGTTTTCTACTGTGCATTTCCAAAGCAAAGAGAAGTGCCAGACATCAGATGTGAACATCTGCATTTTTGGGTCAGTGTTTTTTTTGTCTTGGTGTCATCCAAGTTGAAAGGAAAGCATTGCTGTGAAAAAAATCTGGTTACAACAGCAGAAACAAAAGGTTTATACACTGAAGCAGCGTAGAAAAAGAACAATTTCTACAACAAAAAAAAGGCCAATCTGTCAAAAACACAGAAGTAGGTTCAAACAAATGTACAAAACCAGTGACTTATAGTACCAAATAAGAGATGAAAAATTAGACTGTAAGCGCAGTATTTCTTAAAGTGATGGTCCCTTAGTGTCCTCTCCTAAAGTCTCAGATAAATAGGTTGACTAACAGTATTACTGTATGTGCAGGTCTCTGTCTGTTTGACCCACTTCCGATGAATGATTGATGAGGCTGTAAAGCTGCTGCTCTGTTCTGAATTGCGCATGAAGGCTGAACACGGTCAAGTGATTTGTTATCATTTCTGTGTGTACCAGAGGAGGCTGCACAGTCAAAACGCTCACTTTGCATCCAGCTGAGGACAGATTAGTTCTTTAGTTCATTCATACACTACTAAGGTTAAGGCATTGTGCTCTCTAATGTATTTGTCAGGGTTCAGTGGCTCTCTTCTTTCCCACCCTTGATTTCCCTTTTCTTGGTTTCTCTCTGGGGAGAAAGGGTGTGGCTGTCGCTATGGAAACTAAATCAAGGAAACTTGTTTTCATGCGCTTATAACACTCTTTTGTCCATCCGAGCATCTTCATAATGGTTGTTACCCGTAATTTGCTGAGAACACTGTATATTTTTCATGTCTCAGTCTGAGGAGCCCCTCTTTCCTCTCCTCTCCATCATTTTTTTTTCATCCAATCACCTTTTACATCAGATATAATCCAGGGTTTGACAAACAAAGGATCTCTCCTTCCATGGACAGGGCTGGGTCGTAAACACACTGGTCATGTGGTTTCTGTCAGCTCCTGTCTGGTTCTGTATTTCAAAATAGTCAAAGTGCCCCCTCTGCTGGTAATGTTGTGAAAGTTAAAGGACCCATTAACTATTTTTGGTTCAAGGTTTTGTTGAATTGCATCAGCTTATTAGAAACCATATTAGCATGTTCTTATATTGTGTGCAATAATAATATGTGCATATACAGTACATATTAATATAAATGTCAAAAAAAAGTTAGTTGAGTGTGTCTGCTCATCATACAATTTATTATTTACTAACTTTCCAAGTTCTGGGTCTGAAAAGGTATAAATTACCTGCTTGTGTCATGAACTGTTATAGTGTTTAAATAGTACAAATATTTATGTAGAGAGGAATCAGATCAACAAGTTAACAGAAAATACAGATATTATCAAAGAGGCCTGACTCTGATTCAGGCTGTAGTGTAGATATAAGCTGTAATAAAGATATGTTTTTACTGTGTCCATAGACATTTACAAATATCCCTTCTCTGGTTGTTCTCCCCACAGAAAGGTTTTACTCCCCTGCATGTGGCCTCCAAATACGGAAGCTTAGATGTAGCCAAACTTCTGCTGCAACGACGTGCCCCACCTGATTCTGCTGGGAAGGTATTTATCCCAAATCATTTCACTCTAATTGTATTTTTAGAGTTTTTACTGTACAGTCTGTGGAATGTTGTATATGATGTGATATATGAAAAAAAAGGAATCATGTCTCGTTGAACCTTTTTCTGCGTGTAAAGTTTTTTAAAATACGGTGCTGCTGTTGAATTGAGGTTAAGTTGCAACAGTAAGCCTGAATAAAATCAGCCATTTCTTCAGATTTGTGTTAAGTTTTGGGTTAACTATTATTTATTTTAAAAATGTGAAACAGATAAAGGAAGCCTTATTTAATCAACACTCCTTTTTTTCTTTGAATATGTTCGTCTTTGCACTGTAACAATAAGGACCTACAAAGTGACCCTCCCAGCTTTTGTTGTTTTATATAATTCTAATACATCTAAACCTGCAGTCTTATCCCCCTTTAACCCTTCCTGTTAACTATGCGTGTGTGTGTGTGTGTGTGTTTGGTGTTATGGCTCGGTGCTGCACTAACTGCTGTTTAATCCACGAGCGCTAATCGTCCATCCCTTACAGAATGGCCTCACCCCGCTCCATGTCGCAGCCCATTACGATAACCAGAAGGTGGCGCTCCTGCTTTTGGACAAAGGAGCGTCCCCCCACACCATGGCCAAGGTGAGAGGCCACGATAAAGAGCTGTCCAACCTTGTCCTGGAGATAACAGATGACAGGGTTGAGATTTAATTTGAAAGTGTAAGATGTTGCAGTGGGTGGACATTTTGTTTAATTTATTGTTTACTCAGCATGCTGACTTTTTTAGGATCAGGGTCACACTTTAAAACAATAATGTTTTGATCAAAGCCTCCTTTGACAGCATCTAAAATCCTGAAATATGGCCCAATGAGCTACTTTTTAATTATTTTTATTTTTGCATTGTTACAAATCCCCTGCTTTATCTCTATTGTTTATATTGACCAATAACAGTTACTCAGCTCTTAGAGCAAATGACCTGCCTGCTGTGTTTTTTTTAGTACATATTCCTTTTGGAAATTGTTTGTTAGGGACCATTTTCAGCAGCAGATTAATCCACATTTGATGTTCTAGTGAGTATTTGGGGCGGTTGAATGATGTATGTGGCATTTAGGCCAAATAAACTACAGTGAATGTTAATGGTGATTAAGAACATGTCAC
>JAPZDY010000016.1:1650332-1663729 GCA_029783645.1 Ctenochaetus hawaiiensis
TGACTGGAGTCACAAAAACTGCCTCCTACTGAAGATCTCAAAGACAAAGGAAATGTTAGTGGTTATCTGAAGATCCAGACTCTCTCTTCAGCCAATGAACATTCATAGGGTGGACAGTGAGGTGGTGCCGACTTACAAATATCCAGATATATACCTGGACAACAAGTTGGACTGGTCCCTTAACACAGATGCGCTCTACAGAAAGGGGCAGAGCTGCCTCTTTTTCTTAAGGAGGCTCAGATCCTTAGATATCTGCAGAAAGATGCTGCAGATGTTTTACCAGTCTGCAGTGGCAAGTGTTTTATTCTATGTCGCAGTCTGCTGTGGATTCTATTCTATTCTATGGCACAGAGGAGTAAGACATATCAGGCTATGATACAAACTGTACATGTTGGTCTTGCACATGGGAATTGTTAAAAGTGAAAATATACCCAGCCTTTTCCCAGTAATCAAAGTAACCTGCTAAAATGTGTCCTTAAGTTTTGCTTGTGTGTTGAAACTTCATCTTACGACAGTGCTGAAAGACCTTAAGCCCTACGCCTTATCTTACACAGCATATAAAACATTTAGTGCCCAAAGGATTACTTTTAAATACTATCGAATAACCTAAAAGTGAAACCAGGACTGTTCATGTTTTGGTACATGCTAGTTTTCAGCCAACAAATTAACAAGCAGTGACACCAGTTTCTCTCTCCTGTCCCCATGAATCAGAACGGATACACTCCTCTCCACATCGCGGCTAAGAAGAACCAGATGGAAATCGCCACAGTGCTTCTGCAGTATGGAGCCGAGACCAACATTCTCACCAAGCAGGGTGTAACTCCACTCCATCTGGCCTCCCAGGAGGGCCATGCAGACATGGCTGCCCTGCTCATGAGCAAGGGAGCCCAGATCAATGTCCAAACCAAGGTACCTGGGTGCCTGATGACCTGCATCTGGGGTTGCACTTTAGTAATAAGTGTCTTTGGGGCAGTAGAGTAATTTTTGCATTAATCATAGCACTAGAATTCAGCTTTCATCATTTCAACCAGTGAGAGTTTTTTCTTTACCTCTACTTTTGTGAATTGACACTGTTAATTAAAACTGCAGAAAGTGTAATTAACTAATATACATATTTTATTGGTTGCTATCTAAGCCAAAATATCTTAAATAACAGAATCAGTCAAGTATGAAATCTTAACAGAAGCTGCTGTGTTTAGGGCCAAATTTATCTCCCTCACAATGCCCTACATGAAGTACATTAGCTTATTTGTCAAGAAAGAATGGACTGAATGTGGTCTGAATTTGGCGGTTGTGAGAATAGCTGCTGTTCTGTGTGTTCCTCATGCAGAGTGGCCTGACTGCTCTCCATCTGGCAGCACAGGAGGATAAAGTGGCTGTTGCTGAGATCCTAGCCAGAAACGGAGCCAACCTCGACCAGC
Source organism: Ctenochaetus hawaiiensis (assembly GCA_029783645.1). Taxonomy (NCBI): domain Eukaryota; kingdom Metazoa; phylum Chordata; class Actinopteri; order Acanthuriformes; family Acanthuridae; genus Ctenochaetus; species Ctenochaetus hawaiiensis. Next base: position 1,651,754 of record JAPZDY010000016.1, read on the forward strand.
AGACTAAAGTATAAATGATCAAACATTCTTGTACTAGTTATGATATAATATAATTCAAAATCATCTCCCATCTTGCTGAAATTGCCATTTTAAATAGCATTATTTTTTTTCTATAAATGCTCCATAAAGTGTTGTATTTCTTGTCTTTATGATTGGAGAATTATAGACAGATTTGTTGTGTTTTTTTGCAGTTGGGATACACACCACTTATTGTAGCATGTCACTATGGTAACGCCAAGATGGTCAACTTCCTGCTTCAGAATGGAGCCAGTGTCAATGCCAAGACTAAGGTATATATACAAAAGAATATGTTTATAATCATATCATATAATCATGTAATATCCCTACATGTATAATTTTAACCAGCTTTACAAATCCAGGTTCATTGTCTTGTGCACACTGATCTTATTACATTAGCCGCCTGGATGTTGAGGTGCTAATCTATCAGAATAAAATCAAACTATGAATAAACAATTCAGTTAATAATCCATTTGACTTTTTCACTTTTACCTACTGTGTTCTTCTCCTACCAGAATGGATACACTCCTCTACACCAGGCGGCCCAGCAAGGAAACACACACATCATTAACCTACTGCTGCAAAATGGTGCCAAGCCCAACGCTATCACTGTGGTATGTGAACAGTCACACACACATTTATGCGCACACACACTTACACACAGACATATACATTTCTCATTCACTGTGCTCTCTTGTCCAGAATGGTAACACTGCTCTGGGTATCGCTCGGAGGCTGGGTTACATCTCTGTGGTGGACACACTGAGGGTTGTCACTGAGGAGATCATTACCACCACAACAGTAAGTCACACAACTACAACATTAAGGAAACGTGACATTTAAAGTTCTTATTAGAGTATTAAGTTAGGGGATACGATGTATACACTGTGTTTTTATGTTGGTAAACAAGTGTGACACTAACAAGAAAAAATAGATCAAATTAATGACATAATATTATGTGATGAATTACTGCATTATGTTCCGAAACAAAAATATCTATTTTGAAAACACTACTATGTAAATGGCAAAATAACATATTCTTCTGCTGACAAAGCTTATGTGTAATACATGTGCAATAAACTGGATGCCCTTAAAGCAAATGACACAAGTTTGGAAATAAAGGAAAACTCCATTGAGCCTTTATCTTGTTATTAACTCTTTTGACCTAACCAACCTTCATATAACCATGCTACTTTATTTTTAAAAAGTGAACTTTTTTAAGCCTGCGGTATCTTATAATCAGTTATACTAAAATCAAAACTAATCATCTTTTAATCAACAGTAATTTCAATAGTATTTAAATGACCATATCTAATATAAAGCAGTTCCTCACTACAAATTGAAAAACTCAGTCAGGCATTCATCATCATAACCAAACATCACAAAACACCAAAAAAAGAATTATATTTGAGAACTGAATTTGCAGGTTTTTTGCAAGTCTTTGTTCCCCTTTTCCCCTAATTTGCTGTATCCAATATTCTGTCTTCCCTGTTTACATCAATGAGGGTAATTATAAGGAACACTTCAGTGTAATAAATAAATTATTCAAGCGCAAAAAATATATAAACTCCAAACTGTTAAAAACAGAGGAATTAACACTAAAACTGTTTAAACAAAAACTTAACATTACAGCCTTTATAAAGATTGCTGTGATACTCTGCATTAGCTTAGGGTTAGGGTTAGCTTAGGATTTACCTGCTGATAAACAAGCAAATGAGTATAGAGTGAACTTAATTTAATAGGATGTTTTTCTTCCTGTGCTGCCAGACAATAACAGAGAAACACAAGCTGAATGTGCCAGAGACCATGACTGAAGTGCTGGATGTCTCGGATGAAGAGGGTGAGTCATGTTGATTTAAATCTGTCACTAACCCACAGCTCCTGAATGGGAAGATCTGTGTCTGTCGTATTCTAAGCACATGTCCAACAACACTGTGGATGAGTTAGACAAACTAGATTAACTGTCCCAAAACAAAGCCCTGTTGGTGTGTATTGTCCTTGTGTTTGGACCCAATTTGGTTTATTTGCAAGTGCTTCCATGAAGACAGGCCCCCTCCTGATAAGAGCTTGTGAATATTTCCATTACTGCTTGTAGGGAACTTTTCAACATTTATAAAATTACTGATGAAATCTGCCTCATCCTGCCTCAAAGCTGCAGTCTGTATCTGTTGGATAAATACTGAGACAGGCATTTGTTTGCTTACATGTTACCAAGTGTATACAATGATACAATGTCAGGTAATGTGTTTAAAGTCTGTTCTGCAAGCTGATAAAACTTGTATTGACAATGCAGAAGCTTGTAAATCCAATTAGCATCATATCTTTAATTATTAGATTCTAATGTAGACCTAGTAATAAGTGATCTAAATATTGTTTCAAATTATTTTCAGCCTTGCAATCCTTCATTTATGTAGTTTTTCATAGCAAAATAAATTCACTGTATTAATACTGAATAGTCCTATCTGCTATTGACATCAGTATTAAAAACCACCTCCGTTTGAGTGCTGTTCTATTTTAAGCACAGATGGTTTTGCATATTCCTGCCCCCCTTTTAAGGGAAGTTCAGGGGTCTTTACTGTTAACAGTATATTGCAGGAGTTATTTAGTGACTGTGCTGTCAACCCACAGCATTGAGAGCCATTGATGATGATGATGTTATGTCAGACGATGCCATGGATGTGGAAGGTATTCAGCACGGTGCTTTGTTTGAGGACTTGCTGTGCAGATTTCCCTGAGTGGAGTGTTGTGTTATGCATGGTGAATGAGCCATAGAAAGTTGTGTTTGGGTTAATGCCTCTGCACTAACTTGATAGTTTGGTCACCACTTTTTGTTGTATAGAAAGTGGTTGAAGTCGAATTGAGCCAAAATGTTTTACCTCATCAGTGTGTTCTTATTATTTAGCTTGGCTCAAATCTTCAATGAGCTAAACATGATTTCCAGAAGTATATTTAAAGAAATAACTTCAGTAAATGCACTTGATTGTTTTTTTCTCTAAACTGAAGTCTAAAAGATTAATACAAATCACACATCAGTCTGTCATAGGCAGAGTTATTATATGTTTGAGCTAGCAAGTACAAAGCAAGTGGAAACAGCTAGCACTCTGTCCAAAATTCAAAAATATGCTTACTAACACCTGCAAAGCTAACACATTAACAAGTTGTATCTCATTGTATCTTAAACAGAAATGAAAAAAAAATTGTGGTTTTATGGGTAGTTACATAAAGAGTAAGGCAATGTATTGTTTTAATAGTTTAATACAATTGTTTAGTGCTAACTGCTTAATTAGGGACTTTGCCCACTGTGTGCACATTAACTTGCTTTGATGCTGCTAAAATAACCTCCACCATAACTCAGACTACATTCCATTAGCTTTATTAAGTGGCTGTTACCATTAGAATCATAAGATTTATTAGGTGTGATAAGTCAGAAGTGTTTTTTGAGTTGGTAAGGTTAACTTAATGAACAGAGTGAACAACATTTTGTAGTCAGAATTAGTGAATCTATATCGTCTTCAATTTTTTAATACAGTAGAGACAGAAAGGGGGGGGGGGGCAATTAAGCCTGTGTAACTTTACTTTATTTCCTTCTCTAGGTAGCCAGTATACTAATGGCACCAGATCATCTCTGTGTAACTATAGTATGTTTTTCACCTGTTAGGCTGACTTAGCATAATGCTTACTGCCGGACCTGGGCCAAAGTCAGCTATAGCTCTTGCATTTTTCATAATATCACATGGCTTCATCCTGGCATATTGCACTCTCAGGCCTGTGTTACCTGCAACCTACCACAATCACAGTTAGGCAGCGTACAATGAAGGAGGTTCAGCAATATAGTTGTTTTTGTCAGTAGACATGTTGACTTAACTTGTTGAAAAGCACTGGTGTAACCAGTAGCGTGAACAATGGCTTTATTCAGTGCAAGTGTCTCAAATATAAAATTGAAAAAAGTAATTACCCCAAATTTAATTAATTCACATCTAACTCCTACAGTTTTATGAGTAGTATGTCAAAAATAAATTTAATTTGCAAAAGAGATGAGATACAGACTCTGTAGGAAGTACAGAAAAAACACCCTAAACACAAGTAGTATCCTAAAAAGCTGAAAATGGTGATACTCACTGCATTATGGTTTTGACAAACTTTTAAGTCAGAATCTTTTTGCTATCAAAACTTAAATCATCTCTTAACTTTAAGTCATCAAAGTCTTCCATTAACCTTTAACTGTTTGTAACAATATTGAAGTTCTTTTCGAACCTCTTTTCTTTTTATGTAAATGTGTCTGAGAGTGTAAATACTTATGTTCCCGAGAAGCTGCTCCAGTCGTTTGAATATGCTAATGTAGAACATTTTGGCCCAGGTTAATCTGCAGCCAATAGTGATGCTACCCCCTGCTGTACAGTAGTGGAATAGCATTAGAACTTGCTCACTATGGTGCAAATAACACATGGCCATAGAAAATGCTGTAACAACATGCATCTACTAGGAGTTAGACATCAAAGGAATATAAAGAAAGAAAGAAAATGTTATTAACTGCTTTAGGCACGGATTAAAATCAATACTTGCCAACTGGACTGATAACAGCAATCCTATAACATTATCTCAGGAGGTAGGAGCTGAATTGTAAGTATGCCAACATCATGTACTGCTGCTAAACTTGCTAGGTCTAGAAGGCTTGCTTAGCAGTAGTAATAGGACACTATAGGACACTATTGATAAAGATATATCGTATCAGCTTAAATGTGAGTACAAGTGTACAAAAATATTTTGAATGTGTCACAACTGTATGATTTGCCCACAGTAGTGACAAGATTATTATTAACTGTAAAATGTATGGCCAAGTGCAATTCTTATGAAGTTATGAGACAGTCTTTAAAGGTTTGTTTATGTTACAGGTTGGGTAAAAACAATTAATATTGCAGCAGTTCTCAAAGATGACCTGACTAAATATGCTAGATGAATTGTTTCATTTTTGAAATGTATAAAATCTGCAAGCCAAAGAGAAGACGTTTTTCCACTTAGCAATTCTAATTGTTATTGGTCAACATGTTCTATGCTAATATGGTAGTAATGGCAATATATTTATTTTATTTGAGGTCTAAGTTCATATTTATCATGGACAATCTGACCAATAGCCAGGTGCTTCATATATTTAAATTAGTTTTATCAGTATGTTTTTCTTACATTGATAATTTTCACTGTCTCTCCACTCTCCTAAGGTGATGACACGATGACAGGTGATGGAGGGGAGTATCTGAGGGCTGAGGATCTCAGGGAGTTGGGAGATGATTCCCTTCCAGGACAGTATCTGGATGGTATGAACTACCTTCGCTTCAGCTTGGAGGGAGGACGCACAGACATGTAAGTAAAACTCTGTCAAGTTAGGCTCTAGTAAATTAACTAACTAAAACTCTGCAAAAGTAAAATCTTTTTCTTATAGTCTTTCAAAGTCTTTGCATGGCTTTTGTCTGATTTTTGTCAAATGTTTAAACCAGTCTGCTCCATGCACAAACAAATACTAAAATTCCATTGAACAAACGATTGTTCCTTTTGCTCTATAAACAAACCAGAAGTATGGAAAAGAGCTGTTATTGGTTTTTTTTTGTATAATCCTTTTTATAAAATCTCAAATTCAGCTGTGTTGTACTTGTGATATGGTTCCCTTTTGATCCTGATCCTCTCTAATGACTAATGTTTGCTGTGTACAGTTGTTTCAAGTTTATCATGAATCAGTGTGTGTGTATCTAAATGTAACTCAACAACTAACCACCTGTATTTGTATATGTGTATATGTGTATGTGTGTGTGTGTTTTACAACCTCTCCTGTACATACCTCATCCTTGGTCTCCCTTGTCATGCCTCCATAGTCGAATGCAAAGGTATGTGCTGACAGTGGCCAATCGGCCTTTTTATCAGCACCAATTAAAGCTAGTTTAAGTGAATCCTTTGGACTAGGGTATTGAACTTTGTTAGACATGAGTCTGAGTGATTTCAGTGTGTTTTTTTAGTTCAGTATTCCCTGATATAAATCATACTTTGTTGTTTCTCTCTACTCTATTCACAGTTTCTAGCCACTCTATAGTGTGTTGCTTGGTGCTTGATGACCAAATACTTGCAAAATCAAAGACATTTCAATGAGTGTTCATGGTTTCAAAGTATGGCGCCAACAGGGATGTGCCTTAAATCTGTGTCCTATCTGATAGCCAGTAAGAGCAACTACATTGATTGCAAAAAGAAGTCAGATTTGATGCAAGCTTTTTTAGAAAATGATGCTACTTTTTGTTTGATATATTTACTCAAACACTTTCCTGAATAGTTAATGGTCTCAATTTTTGGTTTCAAGTCTTCTTCAATACAACATGATGTTCTTTTTGTTAATTATGGCCCCATTAAGAGTAAAATAGATGACTAGGATGGGGCTTCAGGGCATGGCTACCTTGTGACTGACAAGGTGCTACCACAAAGTGTTTGAATAAAAGAGGTACGTCAATGCCCCCCCAGCTTCCTATGGTCATTCATAGCTCCAAAAGAAAAAAAAGAACACTGGTCATCATGTCAAACTAAAAGCTCAAAAAAAGCAACCCACAAACCATTACGTAAGGTCACGTTGGTCCATCCACATCTTTAATACAATACAATCTGTTTTCAAAATTGCTGACATTTCAATCAGCTTTAGCTTCACTTCGTATTCATTGCTAATAAGCAAATGTTAGCATGAGAATATACTAAACCAGAAATGGTGTCAATGTCATACTTTGTAGTTGTCCAATTTTAACATGTAAACATTGTCAGTGTGAGTATGTTAGCATTGTAATGTTTAGTTTTGTCTAATTGAGCTATTGCTTTGTATTGGTACACAACAACATGTGTAGCTGTAGATTCTTAGATTTGTTAATTAGCTGTATTTTGCATTTGCTTGTTAAGCTAGTTAAAGGAAATGGGTGTTAAAGAATGCTAGCCTTGATGCTTTTAACAATTTATTTTGGTAATGTCCCTGTGACGTTCTCATGTTGAAAACAACTTTCTCTCTCTATGCTTCAGATCTGACAGGTCCTTCACCCCCACCCACCATAGCTACTACTCTCCTAAGCATGAAGGCATGATGGATGAGATGCTCAGCTGTCAACAGGTACATGGTTAACATAGTAACAGCTATTACAGGTCACATTCACCTTTAGCTTAATTGGTCATTAAGGTACATTTCTGCCATGCTTTTTGTATCAGTGATGGACAATAAGCATTTAAATTTATCTTAACCTCAATAACATACAATTCCTATATTAGTGCCTTAAAAAATTATATAAAACATTATTAAATAGGGTTCTTTAAGGTCCATTGCACTTAAAGACTACTTGATACTTTGATTACACTTAGTGGCTAAAACTTTAAACTTTTAAGTAAAATTTTCAGGATGTTGTTTTTTGGGGGTTATGGGGTATTTTTATAGTATGTAGCTGGTACTTTAAATAATGTAGATACTTACTCGAAAATTGATTAGTTTGTTTATATATTTACTATATCTAAAATGAGAAGATTTGATTTGAATGAATTTATACTGTAATTTACTCTGTATTGCTTATAGATAAAGGGGACTGACAGAGATTTAAATGTTTAATTTGGAGGACCTGAGAGAGACAGATTAAGAGATAATAATAATAAAATTAATGCAGAAGAAACTAAGTTTTTAAAGGACACTGAATTCATCACATCAATAGGTTTTTTTAATAAAGCAACATTTTTAAAAGTCTTTATCTTCAGTCAAGTCAAGTCAGGTCAAATTATTATGTAGCGCACATTTCCTATGACAGGTGGAGATTCAATTTGCTTAGTCTTGATACTTTCACGAATGACTGGTGTACATCTAATAAGGGGTTTATATTTGATTTCAGGTTTCAACACTATCAAGGGAAAATGAGAGGGACTCGTACCGTCTGAGTTGGGGCACAGAGAACTTGGACAATGTGGCTTTATCCTCCAGCCCCATTCATTCAGGGTAGGTACTGTCAGCCTGAAGGAGGAAATTATTATCAACAAGGAGAAGTAACAAATCAATAAAAAATGTTGCACTGTAACATTGAACACACATATTGGCACAGGATAAAATGTCTGATGTACATATTTACATAACATACTTGCATAAGGTGACCCACTCTTATCAAAGATGTGACAGCTGAGCTGCTATGCTATAAGTACTCAATTACATTAAATCACAACATTTATGAATCAGTTTATTATTATTATTATTTTTTTTTACCCCGGTTTTAAATCAGAGTTTCAATTATCTGGGATGTCCGTTATGCTTACAGTGTGGTAGTGGAGTGCTTTCTCTCACTTGGTAGCTGCATAAATAAGAAGCAACATACTATTTTGTTACTTTAATTAAGGTCCAGACCTGTTGTAATGTTTACTGTAATGTATTACAATTTAGTCTTAAGTTAGGGTTAGACTACAAAGTTCAAATATGCTCCTACAAACACCCCAAAATCTGATTTCATATTGTTTGTTAAATTTACACACAAACAGAAATGTTAGAATGGTGGTTTGTGGTTATGTGCTTGAACAACTTCCAGTGGCAGAGTCTTGTTTTCAGGTTGCCAGATTTTAGACTTAACCACTTAACTTGTACCCATGACAAAACCCTACAGATCGATTCACTCTTGCTTATATGAAGACCAAAATCTAATGTTAAATTACTCTTGGAAGCACAACCCTGATGACAAAAACCTTTGGGTGCTGTGTGAAACATGAAGAAAACACAATGTGATAATTTTGCTAATCCTTTTTGAAATATGCTAAAGGTTGTAGAAGGCTCCTAAAATGCCTATTTGAATTAGTTGATTAATTCATTCACATTTTTAAAACTTTTTTTTGTAGTTCTTTGCCAAGTATATTCAAAAAACTCTATAAGTAGCAATTTAATTCAAATACTTTCCTACAGTGCATAACACAGTACATATCAAGTCAGCCCTTGTTGAATGTTGCTGCTCTGTGTCTCCCACAACAAACTGCCTCACTCCCTTATTCTTACAGTCTTATGTCTGCTCTGTTTTTTTCCTCTGGGTTCCTCTTTTTCTGAATTGTTTCAGCTTAACTTTTGATTCCTTTCTGTCTGATGTGGTTGTTGTTTTTAGCCATTCCTCTCCGTGCCATGATCATGGAGACCACAGCAGGTGACCTTCTGCACCACCTCATTGTCATTATGCTCTTCTTCCCCTCACAGTGTGCTCTCCTGTGGAGAGGTGTTTATGTCACTGTCCTCAACAGACACTGCCACCTATACTCTTCTGCATGTTTACAGTGTGATCTTATATGTCAAAATATTATACTTAGTCCCACATTCTGGGTCGCTGCATGAAAAGATCATATGATATGAAAAGTTATGGAAAACAAACCCTAACTTGTAAAAATCTGAGCAAAAAGGGGCAGTGAAAGTTGAGGATGTTTATTGATTTCATACAATGTCTTGTGAATCGTTCATTTCCACTAACATACCCACAACCTTTTATGTTAGCCTGAGAAATATTTTAGTAAAAAAGCAAAAAAAGTTTTCTTACATAAAATGAAAATTACTGAATACCACTGCAGGGAAGGTACTTAGAATTTCTTTGAGTGAAAAAATTGTCAGATGGATAAATTGTCTTTTTTTATGGTTTGTTTTGTTTTTTACTATATTTGAGTAAACTGCTGAGGTATGTTTCTGCGGTGGAGGATAGCAATCTTTGTCTTCTAACAGTTTCTTGGTTGTATTGCTGAAATCAATAACACATGTTTTTATGTCTCTATGTGTTTTAAAAACTGTTGTTTGCTGTGCTAAATTCAGGGTGAGATCACATTAGAAGTGGGTATGATATCAAATTGAAATGTCACCCCATCACACTCATACATGTGGGATTCATGTGCATATAGTAGTTGCCATTTTGCATGGGAGTAAAGTCAAAGAGTCTCAGGCCATAAAGTCAAAAATTCAGTGCAACAATTTATGGAGGTGCTGTTGATCCCTTTACACCATTCAGTTTTGGAAATATAGACACCAAATTAGAAACATAGCCCATATAGATTATTGTCTTAAAAAAAAAAATTATATATAATGAGCAATTGTAAGAGAACTGACTTTTAAATGATAGATTTGTTTAGCATTAAATAACCTGTTAATGTACAATCATTTTGACTGAAATCATAATAATTATCATTGCTGATAGTGATTTTTTTGCCAATAAGTAAAATTATAGGTAATAAAAAGAGTTGATAAAATGGAGCCAAATAGCTCAGTAATAAAGCTGTACTATATGCCTTATGTCTGTCTGATTAGACAGATTAGGTGAAAGCATTTAATTTGATTCTATACTGATTTAATTTCATTTCATTTGCAAGCATAATTCTCTATAAAAATGTGTTCATACAGTTTTGTGACGTGCTTTGAAAGAAAAAAATCACTTGTAGATTTGAAGCATCAGAACTGTTTGCTTTTGTCCTCATGTTAACATATAATTTAGTTAGGTCAGAGCTTTGGTGGACGATTCATCCATATATGCTTGCTACACTCTCGCCTGTCTTGAACATAATATTTGGGCTATAATTATTTTTATTACACAAAATTTTGATTTTCTTATCATTATGAACCCTAAGAATCAGATTATTGTCAGTATCTGACATGTTATATGTGTTTGATAGACTGCTAGCACTTTGGCAAACAATCTTCCAGGTAGCTTTGGTGTCTATATTGACATAACTCTATGGGATCAATGATATAAGTCTTTAATTTGAGAAAATGTCTCCTGTTCAACCTTAGCTTCCTGGTCAGCTTCATGGTGGATGCCAGGGGCGGGGCCATGCGTGGTTGCCGGCACAATGGCCTACGCATCATCATCCCACCCAGGAAGTGCAGCGCGCCCACAAGGGTGACATGCCGGCTGGTGAAGAGACACCGTCTGGCCACCATGCCTCCAATGGTTGAGGGTGAAGGCCTGGCCAGCAGGCTCATCGAGGTCGGGCCCTCAGGAGCCCAGTTCCTCGGGTAAGGCTTCAAGGATGGAAGATGGAGTAGATGAATGTCTTCAAATTAATACTTGTACAAGATTAAGAAAGAGGAAAATGGAGAGGTAGCCAAAAGTTTAGCCATCAGCAGGTAAATGTATTGATACACACTGAGATGAAATGTCGTTCCACTGATAGTCAGTGGGTTGTTTTGTAATGAGAAGCTTTCAAGTTGCTGCCCCTTTTCTTTCAGATTAATTTACCCTCTGCCTCTACCTTACTAAAACTGTTTCTATAACTGCTCTTGCTTTCTCCCAGCACCAGGAATCTGTTAATCTTTGCTCTTCAGCATGCCATGCTTTTGCTCCTAACAGCTGAGGGCCGACTCTTTTTAACCTTGTTTCTAACACTGAACAAAAAAATCTTTCTTATTTGCTCTACCTCCAGTATACTGCACCATGATTAGTTTGATATGTGGCCTCAAATTTTGCCCTCTGCTAGTAATGATTGATAGAGTGTAATATAAAGAAATTTCTTTAGTGGTTTAGAGTTTGCAAATATATATTGCTTTAAGTTTTCCATCCATTTATCAGTCACATATCTACTGCAAAAATGACAGAAGTTCTCTCCGTTTAAACAACTGTTAGCACTGCCTTGCCAAAGATGATCAGCACAATTGTAAATGGGAATTTTTTGTTTCATTTGGCATTAAAGTGGTAACATTTGGAACATTTTTACATCACATATGAATCCGAAAGCTGTCCTCTCTGGACTTAAAAAAATTTGCAAATATACAGAGACCCTAAGTGTTCATAATTATTTAAATACTATCATAATTGTACCAAAATTTGTATAAAATGTCATATTTTTTTAATAACTGTATGAGTAAAATGAACAAATCTGTATAATAATGTTACAGTCCAACACATATTTGCCTTCTTATAGATATTTTATTATGTAATTTAATCTTGTCTGTTTTTATTAGGA
>JAPZDY010000016.1:1666319-1680867 GCA_029783645.1 Ctenochaetus hawaiiensis
TGGTTTTTTTTTTTTTTTCAAAATTGGGAAGCAGGATTCCTGTGTAAAATTAAAGGCTTAAGTTTGATTATTGCTCTTGCTCAAAGTGGGTGCTCTATCATAAAAATTCAAAAATCTGTACCTAGTTGTATGATAGATGACTTAGATTTACTCTAAACCAGAAAACCTCTAAGTGGCACCAGATTAAAAGTCAAGAGAAGCGACAATCACTTAGCGACTTAATGTTTTGGAACCTTGCATTTTTCTACAAAATTGTGTCAATTCAGCCGTCTTTCAAATACTGCTGTGAAAACTTTGACTTGAAAGTGGTGTCAGATGAAAGTTGGCCTGAAATAATATCATATAAAGAAATATTTCTGGTGATTTAGGCCTGTTCTAATTAGTTTTCTCTCCTGTGATTATGATTTAGAAAACTGCAAGAAAAAAACTTTAACAATTTTTTTTTAGTTCCTTCATTTTTTTTGACTGCAGGTAGTGTCTTGTGTCTAAAATTTTTCAGTTATTTCAGTTTTCAGTTGCATTTGGGGTTTAGACATTTAGGTTTAGACATGGATCATGGTTTTACAAAATAGACTGTTTTACAACATGAAAAAAGATATCTGACAGAGAGACAAACTTCTTCCATGTGCAATGTAGAAGCAATTCTCAGTTGAAACTTAGTTTCATTTACCATGATAGCTGATAGTTTGTAAAACATCAGTCAACAGCTGAAACAGTGCTGTAGTGGAGGTATCCACTGTGGGACGATGTGTTTCTGGACAGCAAACGTACTGTAACTGTCGTATTTTATGTGACTTTTCCTGTGTGAGAAAACAGAAAACAAAAAGAAAAGATGGTTGCTGTTTGTCATAGTTTGTTGTCAGTCAGTTGACAAGGCAACATTTCATCGAGAAGATCATTCCCAGAGCTTGGCCTTGCTCAGAAAATAACCCTGTGTGGGATTTATTGACACATAAAAAATAAGATCCTCACATAGTCTGTCTCCTCTTCCAGGCCCAGCCAGTGAGTGTGGATGTAGTGAGGAAGATCCTGGGAAACAAGGCCACCTTCAGCCCCATTGTAACTCTGGAGCCCCGCAGGAGGAAGTTCCACAAACCTATCACCATGACCATCCCTATTCCCAAGAGCAACTCCGACCCAATCCTCAATGGCTTTGGAGGGGACACCCCAACCTTACGACTGCTTTGTAGTATCACTGGTCAGAGAACACACACAATACACACATTAACCTGTAAGCAGACCATAAAACACACAGACTGGAAAATGTAAATCTGCTGTTTGTGTTCTGTGTTTTGTTTGTGTTCATGTGCAGGTGGAACGACACCTGCTCAATGGGAGGACATAACAGGAACCACCCCATTAACATTCATCAATGACTGTGTCTCCTTCACCACCAATGTGTCTGCTAGGTAACACCAGAAGGAATGTTATTGCACAACTGACTCTATAACTGATGAAAGTGACTTAGATGCAAGAAACAACATTTACCCAACCTCACCGATTCTTTCTGATTTTATCCCGCTTTCTAGATTTTGGCTGATAGACTGTCGGCAAGTCCAGGAATCTGTCAACTTTTCCACTCAGGTGTACCGAGAGATCATCTGTGTCCCTTACATGGCCAAATTTGTCATCTTTGCCAAGACCCATGATCCCATTGAAGCCCGACTGCGATGCTTCTGTATGACGGACGACAAGATTGACAAAACCCTTGAGCAGCAAGAGAACTTTACTGAGGTGGCTCGCAGCCGAGACGTAGAGGTGAGAGAGGGGGAACAATTTCTCACAAACACCAGATGATGTCGTGATGGAGGTTTACTAGAGCAGGCTGGAAGAAAATGGTTTGATTTTTTTTACTCTGTGTTATTATTTGTTATTTAGTTGTTGTACTTATTTGTCTGTTGTATTTTTCAGGTACTGGAAGGAAAACCCATCTATGCAGACTGCTTTGGAAACCTTGTTCCCCTCACCAAAAGTGGCCAACATCATCTCTTCAGCTTCTTTGCCTTTAAGGAAAACAGACTGGCCCTCTTTATCAAAGTGAGCACTATTCTTTTTGATTATTTAACACAGAAGCAAGCATGGAGATTTTATGCAAAAGTCAACAACTTTATCATATTAGATTGCTTTATTCCGGTATATAACTGACTCTTCCTGATGAACAATTGACTGACTAATGCTGAACTGGTTGCAGATCAGAGACAATACTCAGGAGCCTTGTGGCCGTCTTTCCTTTATGAAAGAACCCAGGAACTACAGGTCACTCACCCAAAATGCCATATGCAACCTCAACATCACCCTCCCATCTTACTGCAAGGTAAAGGCACTATTCTGTTATTTGACTTAAGAGATAATGCTTTCTATGTATTTTGCCAGTTTTTTATGTAAAACTGACTATTGTCAGCTAAAATTTAACATGACAAGCACTACCATAAGATATGCTAGTTGTTTGTAAGCTGGATCATACTGCAATCGTGAGCCTTTTTTTTTACCGTACTGCTGTGATATCTAATGATCTCCCGCCAATCAGGTACTACACTTTTCCAAAACATAACCCTGATGATATTTCTTCTTTTATATTACTTTGTATTAAATACTATGCTAATATTTGTCATCCCAAGTTATTAATTTCTTCTAAGCTATGAGCAGCCAACATTATTGCTTTGTAATGATTGTTGCTACTTTACTGTGAAAATTGCCTTTCTACTACTTAGTCACCTACAAGGCTGTACTAGGCAAGAATGCAGGCTGTAGGCCTATAATTAGATAAGAAAAAATAAAATAGATTGGACATAAATCAACTAAGTCATGCTCTATGATAGCTAATCTGGGTGGCATTTGCTGGTTTATAATGCTTTATTCTAAAAAGCCAAGAGACAAAAAAAACAAGTAAGGTTCAGGGAAACAAGCCTAAATCTTTGCCTAATGCAGCTTAAAAAACCCCCACTGTAGCTCCTCCTGATATCACACTGACTGGTTGTCTTCATTGCTATAGTAACCATACATTGCCCCTTGTCTTTTTCCCTCTTTAATGTTGCTGTTGTTTCTATCTGTACATCCTTCTGCTTCTCGCTACTTTTTGCTCCCAAAAGGAATCCGATTCAGATCAAGAGCAAGAGGAAGAGGTAAAAGCAGCCACCGCTTCTCCCCCCCTCCCTCTTCTGCCAACTAGCTCTGCTGACCTATTCTGTCTATTGTCTTGTCATCGGGACTAGATAAAAGATATTTTCAAAAGTAGTCAAATATCATTAGATGCATTTATTTTATTGTCCTAGATTAGATGGTGATTTGTGTGTGGCATAGCTCATTTTTGCTGTTGTGATCTGTGTGTTCCTTGTGTGCTTTCTGAATTAGCAACTGTAATGGTTGTAGTACTTAAAATATGAGGCATTACAGTAAATAAAAAATGTCTAACTGTGATCTGTTTTTCATGCTTTTTTCCAGACCAGCAGAATGCTAGAGAAATGTAAGACATTTTCTATTCAATTTTCTTGATAATCTCAACTAAAATAGCTAACATTCTACAATAATACTGCATGTCTGTTTGTCTTTATTAACCAAACTCAATGAAAAAACACTGATAATGTATAAGTGATTATTCTAATGAAGTTAAACAGGCGGCTAACCAGACTGATACTGACACTGCCAGCTTGGCCTCAATTGTAGAAGCACAATTGTAGACTACATCATATCAAAGCCCTTTAAGCCTTAGGTTTTTTGTCTTGTCAAACAAAGAAAGCCCTCACTTTCACCTTTCCATGTCAGTATTCTAGTTTTCCTGAGGCTAAACTTCACTGTCTTTTTTTTTTATTTTCACACTTTCCCTTGAATTTAACTTCAATTTAACTCTTTCTCTCACAATTTGAGATCGGACATGTGGTGAAAGAGTTAGACACTGTCATCTACGTATGTACATGAAAATGAAACTCATTCATATTGTGGTGATGTTTATATGGCAAAGGCCTCTAATTTTGTGCTTGCCAAAAGCTGGCAGTGATGTCACTGGGGTCGTGTTTATGCAGCCAGCAGATGCATTTTCACATACACACATCGCAGAACAAAGCACAAAGCATTTTTTGCGGTTCATGGGATTTAAGATCAGCTTATAAGGTGATAAGAGGAGATGATGTACCTCAGCAATTTGTCATCATGAAAGCACACCTGGACTCTACTTGCTGATGCTGCCCTCTTCCTAAATATCAGTTCATACTGTTGTGGCCGCTTAGTTGTGCCATTTTGTACCAGGGTTGTGCTAGTATCTCTGATAACCCAAATTCTAAAACTTAGTTGCTTACACCCATGTGCACTTGTGCTCAGAGTTCCTGAAATTGCTTGCTAACAAATGTTCAGCAACCAATCTCAGGAGGGGGTAAGATTTTAGTGTTCCTCCAGCTGTAGTCCTCTAGTATAATGGTAAAGCAATCCTTCTGAATCCTACCTCTTCTTCCCTTCTGGTGTTGTTGATGTAGATTAATAAATTGAAACTGGCTGATAAAATACATTTAGTCATTTTAATCAAGCTCAGATTAAAACAACATATTGTCCATGAACTATACTTAACAGGCATGGCTGATATGTTTTTTTAATAAAATTCCATGAATGTCTTTCCAGGAAAAATGCTATACATGCACATTTAATATACTTTAGATCATACTGAAACTGTGTCATGGCATTAGTAAATGGACCAGAAATTCACCACAATACTGAATGAAGGCCTGTCAAAAAATATTTTTTTATCATCAGCACCTTTTGTTCTCTTATTGTAGAATTAACCAGTATCATAAACCTTCTACTCCTTTCACTCACTATTGACCAGGACCTTTCCACCGATACTTCCCTTTGCTTTGCATGGAAATAACTTGCCTTGCATAAATGTGTATGTGTGTGTGTGTGTGTGTGTGCGTATGTCTGAATGATTACATGTAATGTCTTTTTAACAAGCGTTCATTTGTGTTTTTGTTGGAGTGGATATTTTTGCTTTTTTCTCACGATACCATCTGCTCATGATTGGTTCAAAGTTTTTTGTTTTTCAATTTTTCTTTTAGTTTTATTTTAAAAGTTTACTTAAGCATAGGGTTGAATGGAGGGGAAGTAAGATTTAATCCTCCCTGTAAAATGTGTCTTTCTAATATTGCATAAATTTTCCTTCCTCCTTAAACTCTATGAAAGTAAATGATCATCTTTGTTTTGAATTGAAGACATGACAAATCATCATATGCTGTGTAAGTTATCACTGGCTTTCTTTAATAATTACCACTAGGTATTCTAGATTTAGTATTCTAAGTTGTTTTCGAGCCATTTTCACTTGTGATTACACTGACATCTGTCACACATCTGAGCAATCTTGAGACGTCTTGCTGTTGTGTCATTGTTTCCTTTTGTTTTCTGTTGTACTTGGTTTCTTGGTAAACTGATCTCACTCAAAGTAGGTATAGTTTTTTTATGGTTTGTCTTATAGTTTTGTCTTGTGAGTGTGGGTGAGCTGAGTGTATAAGCAAGTTATTTCCTTCTTATATAATTTCCCATTTCTATTATTTATCCTTTGCTTTACCACAGTTCCTCCAAACACATGAAAGTTTAAGCCCAATTCCTTCAATATCCTTATGTAGAAACCATTGTAAATATGTTGTCCTATGATCCCTGCAGTGTGTTCCAATCCTGTCCTGACCACATTCTCCGATGTCTGTCTCCTTTCGTTTGAATTTTTGATTTTCTTTACTCCTTACTTGTTCTTCTTCCATATGGAAGATGAAGAGATGGAGACATCAGGCCTGAAATCAGAGCTGATCCGAGAACCCGACCTTCTGTCCGACGTGTCAGAGATGAAACAAGATTTGATCAAAATGACTGCCATCTTGACTGCAGACTCCACAGAGAAAACCCCTTCTTTAGGAGGGTGTGGTCTAGAGAAAGGGACTGAGGATGATTCTGGAGAGCCATTAGAAATAATGGAGAAGGACTTAGAGAAAGTCAAAGAGGACCTAGAGAAAGTCAGTAAGATACTGAGGAGTGGCACGTATGAGGGTGAGGCAGCAGAGATGGTAGCAAAAGCAGCTAGAATGGCTGAGGAGTGGGTTCTTCTCTCAGACAGTGAAATAGAGGAGGCCAAAAAGATGGCAGCCTTAGAAATTCCAGAGCCTGTCTTACGTGAAAGCAGAGCTAAAAGAGGGGCTCCCAGACCTAAAGCCATTAAGGACAGTGGGGACCTTAAAGAATACCTCCTGGATGCACCTGTAAGCTCTAAAATAAAAACTAGAAAAGAGCCAGCTGCCCAAGAAAGATTCACTGATGTTGTACTACGCAAAAGTGCAAAACCAACGACTCCCACCAAAGTGCATGACAAAACAGCTGCTGGTGATGTTAAAAAGCCAGCCAGAAAGAGGGGGAAAGACCAGGGGCAGGCAGAGGAATCAACAGATGCTGGTGCTCTTCTAAGTGTACCAACAGTCCCTGCCCCAGCATCACCTGTATCCCCAGTGGTTGAAGAAACGCCCATTGGGTCAATAAAGGACAAAGTCAAAGCCTTACAACAGAAAGTGGAAGCAGAGCAAAAGAGCAAAAAGGTCACTGGAAGTAAGCCTTCACAAATGCCTGTTCTAGGCAAACCCTCTCCAAGAGCCAAAGAAAGCCCTAAATCGAAACAAGGCCCCCCTAAATCCCCCAAAGCTGAACCTGAAAAACTTGAAGAGACCATGTCAGTTAAAGAGCTGATGCAAGCATTCCAGACGGGGCAGGATCCCTCAAAAAGAAAGTCTGGGCTATTTGAGCTCAAAACATCAGCCACATCAAGACCGGAGAAAAACACAAAATTAGAATCTGTTCAGTCAAAATCAATGACCAAAGCAATAACCACATGTGTTTCCCAAGAACGAGAGGTATCTTTGGATTCCAAACCTCGCAAGAAGGAGACCACTCGTCAAGATAAAGAGAAAGAAACCAAGTCAGCTACTGCTGACCATTCAGAGCTAACTGAAACTGCAGACTTTGGAAATGGTGGCCTTGATGATAGCTCTGACAGTTTAAAACATGAGGGTGTGGCAGACTCACTAAGTGCCAGTTCTGGAGATGGAACCCCTCATATAAGCTCTGAGGACAGTTACAAACATGAGGGTCTAGCCACTCCAGGCACAAGTCCAGAAAGTATGTGTCTTTCTCCTAAAACTGGACAGCAAACCTCTACAACTTCGACAGCAATCAGCAAAGAAAGTAAAGATGCAGAGAAGTCTGAAGACTCTGGTGTAGGGGCCACTGGTGATCAACTGTCTGCAGAATTGACCCTCCCTGTCTCTTTCAGCGAGGCTGCAGATGACCACACCACAAGTGAGTCCATATCTGTTAAGAGGAGCGAGTCTAAGTCATCCAAACCTCAAAAGCTTAAAAAAAGAATTTCAGAGACTGTAGAAACTTTTCTTAGTGATGATGAAAAACCTGATCATCAGTTAACACTGTCTTTAGTTGATTCTCCAGCCTCTAGATCCTCTTCCCAGCATCATGATATCCTAGATCTGCCTTTAAAACAAGACTCAGAGGCTCTCAGTCCATTAGCTGATGACTCTTTGACAATAAGCCACAGAGACTCTTTAGAGGGTAGTCCTCTCATGGAAGAAAACTCCTCCCATAAGTCCCCAGACTCTATTGAACCTAGCCCAACCAAGGAATCACCTCCTCATGACTCCTTAGAAAGCAGCCCTGTAGAGCAAAAAGAACACCTATCCTTCCCATCAACACTAGGGCCACCTGGTAAATCCTCTAGCCATCCAGAGCCCTCCAAAGCTACAGAATTCCCCCAAGATGGTTTCCGTGGTAGGCTTCTTCGAGACCATGAGGCTAGTGCTGATGATGACAGTTGTGAGCAGACATCTCAGATGACAAGTTCCGGTAAGAGTCCCCTCTCCCCTGAGACTCCTAGTTCTGAAGAGGTAAGTTATGAGGTAAACCCCAAACCCCCTGACCATACACTCCTCTCTGTTCCTTCCAAACCATCTGTCATCCCTGAAGATCCAGAAGAAGAGGATACATCAGACAGCTATGAAGCTAAGAGAAAAATCACTCCAGAGGAGGAGATGTTTAAGATGGCAGCCAAAATAAAAACATTTGATGAAATGGAACAAGATGCAAGAAGTAAAAAGAACTCTAGAAAAGAATTGTTTCCTTCAGCAGATGCCAAAATAGGGGATGACAGCTATGAAACAGTTGAGCCCACACGTGACAAGCATTCACAGAGTGAATGTGGGCTCAATAGGCCCGCTGAAGGTTCAAAGTTAGCTCTTTTTATTGATCCCCATGTTAAAGTACAACCTCCCTCTCCTTTTTCAGCAGGTTTGCATGATGGATCCCACAGCAAAGAGGTCAAGAACACAACAACAACCAGTGTCATTTCAGAGGGACCCCACTCTGTCTCAGGCCAGCATCATTTGAAATCCAAACTGGAAACTTCACAGGAACGAAGAGTCCTACCCTCTGCTGATAAAGACAGCTTTGCCAAAAAGACTGCTGTAACATTAAACACTGAAAACAGGACTGATGAACAAAAAGAGGAGAGCTTAAGAAAGTCAAGAGAAAACACAGACGATGATAAGGATGGACAAAATGTAGGCATTATCACTCAACAGACTGGTACAGTACAACAAGTTAGCAATGTTACAGATGAAGTGAAAGGAGATCAAACGGTACACACAGGAGAATCAAATGCTAGACTCAGAGCAACTGTTGCCACGGGTCAGACACAGGAAACATTTAAACAAGAGGTCTGTATCTCTGATGATACAGAGGATGATGATGAGGCACCAGAACTTCCCAGAACTGAGTCAAAAGGTGTGACTGCAAGGGTAGACAGTGATTCATGGTCTGCCATGCGAGAAGATGATGCTGCTTTTGCGGCTCGTGTCAAAGAGGAGGAACAGAAGATACTGAATTTGGTAGTGGACCGTCCGTCTTTGCAAGCAACTCCAGACACAACACCTGGTAGGACACCGACAGAAGAGAGCACACCAACCAGTGAGCCCAATCCTTTTCTTTTCCAAGAAGGGAAGCTCTTTGAGATGACCCGCAGTGGTGCTATTGACATGACTAAGAGGAGCTATGAAGAGGAGGGGGGTGGCTTTGCCTTTTTCCAGATAGGTGAACAGCCTTTAGAGGAGCCTCAGTTAGAAGAGGCCAGGCAAGATGTTGTGAGATCAGAGGCAGAAACTGAGGTTGGTCTCAATCTAACACTAGAGGTTAAGACTGAGGATACAGAGAAATCAAAAGAAACAGATAACTCTCAGCTTCAGTCCCCATCTGAAGGTGATCAGCCTGCCTCTAAAGCTGATGCCTCCAAATCTAAAATCCCTAAAATGGGCATTTCAGCTTCAGCCAAACCTACAAAGAAAGATCAGACATCTCCTGAAGATCTAGAGACTAAAACAGAAAAAAATGTAATTGAAGGATGCTTAAATATAGACACATGTTCCCCTGACCAAATGATAACGAATGTACAGACAGCTGAAACTACTGTCACTAGATCAGTTTACTCAGAGCAGGGCCAAGAGTCCTCTGATTCTTCCCCAGAGGAACAACAGTCAGTGATAGAAGCCCCAAAACAAACAGGCAAATCCAAACAAAGTGCTTCCAGTAATATTAAAAAGACTCCAGTTAAAACACAAGCAAAATCTGCTCCTCAAAGTCGGGGTAAATCCGCAATTCCCTCTCCATCACATGCAACCTCTTCTTCAACTACTCTTAAAAAAGAAGCCTCCTTTGTTTCTGACTCTAAATCTAGAATTCCCATCAAGGCTAGCACTCAAAAACCTGATTCTGTCAAACGTGTTGATTTTACCCAAGACAAAAAGCTTAAGGTGCCTGTAAAAAAGGACACAAGGAGAAAATCTGAGACAGATGCAGGTCCCTCTGTGGATGTCAAAACCAAGACACCATCTTCCAAAGCCAAGAGCTTCTGTGAGGGGGAGTCATCCAGGCCATCTGCTAAAAAGAGTGCTGATTCAGCAAAATCTAAAAGCTTCCAGTCCAGATTGCCAGTCCGAGGCAAAAGTGGTCAGTCATCTAATTTATCAACACCCACTAAAGAGAAAAGTGAGTCACACAAACAGTCCATTGAATTCTTCGAAGAGATAAGCAATGAAGCAGCAAAACTTGTAGCAAGGTTGGCACAGGCAGAGACAGAGAAAGAACAAGAGGCTGCAGCCGCCAACTCAGATGATGAGAGCAGTCTCATTGATCCTTCGCTCATAGAAAGAGAAACTTTCCCTGAGATGCAGTTCCCTCCCTCAGGAGACATCTTTCCCATAACACCACTGTGGGACGACCCTGTTGAGACACAGATGCAGCGAATCCCAGACGATAAAGCCCAAAGTCAAGGTATCCCCCAGTTTAAGGGGCTATTCTCTCTTTCTTGCCTCATTAGTACACTGTAGCTGTAAAGGTGCTGCCTCTCTGTCTCTTGTAGTTAAGTCCCATTGTACTTTAGTTGAAGAATCCACGTGGCTGTCTCACTTGCGCTGCGTTTGTGTTCGTAATAACATCTCTCTTTCCTTCTGTGTGCTGAAAATCTCAAGATTGACTTAAAGGCTTTATGGAAATTGGGAAAACAACTTAGTGATTAAAATGTCTTAAATATTAAAGGTTGTATAATCATTTAAGCAATTACCTGTAGTGTCAATTATTGACCTAGATGTAGGTTTCTTAATCAGTGTGACTACAAGGTCTGTCACCTACAAGCATCTTCACAGGCATATTAGGTACTTTTTCAAGGATACAATTGCTTAATTTTATATCATTAATTAATTGCAGAAATTCTAAAGAAAGCCAGTGAAGATTTTTTTTTTAACTGTTTGTGTAAGTGAAATGGATTTGGTGTATCTGGAGGTTTTGACCACTTATGGCTATCTGATGGTATTTGCAGTAGATCCACAGGATGAAGCAGAGAGAAAAGAGCAACGATTGGCCATTATTGCTGACCATCTAGGCTTCAGCTGGACAGGTTAGTCACACCTTAATAGCAGTCATTAAACGATCATGCTAAAAATATACTCCATTACTTAATTTAAATTTGTCTATGGGGCTCTAAAGAAAAAGAGAGAGAAAAGAGAAAAAGTATTCTAAACATTTTAAAGGTATCATCATACCATCTTAATCATTATTATGTTTTTTTTGTTCAACAGAATTGGCACAAGAATTGGAATTCAGTGAAGAGAGAATCGACCTTATTAGGATTGAGAACCCCAACTCACTTCAAGATCAAAGCAATGCTCTCCTGAAACTCTGGGCAGAGAGGGAGGGAAAGCATGCCACAGGTTAGTGTAAAGTGGGGTACAAATTTCTCAGTTATTACTTGATAAACAAGTAGAAAGTAAGCAGTTACAAGCTCATAATAACTGAAATGAGACTTTTAAGTTTTCTGTTTTCTGTGTCACCAGAAACAATGCTGATCAAAAGCCTGACCAAAATCAACCGAATGGACATTGTTCACCTTATTGAAACCAAGACAAACAAGTCCACCCAGGAGGAGACATCTTCACACACCTATGCAGAGATAGAGCGGACCATAGCCCTCGATCATAGTGAAGGTACACAAGATAGATAGATAGATAAGATAGATAAATTTATTTGTCCTTTACAGGATAATTGTTGTCACTTCTGTACAGCTGCAAGAGGTCACACACATAACTTTACAAACACAGGAACAGCAGTACCACGGACATATACATATACATATGCCCACTAGCACACACATAAAACATTCACATTCTTCACATTTACAATCGCTTCATTGTTCTGTTTAGTTCGGTTATGGCATATGGGATGAAACTTTTGCTGAATTTGAATTTCTTCCAAGCCAGGGACCTGTATCGTTGGCCAGAGGGGAGGAGTGTAAAGTATATGTTAAGTGGATGACTGAGATCGAGTGCTATGGAACGTGCTCTGCGTGCAGTGGCTGTGCTGTTGAGGTCTGAGAGGTTGGGGGTGGGTAACCCGATGATCTTTGCAGCTTTATGTGTGATTTGTGTTAGTTTTTGTTGGGAGCTGACAGCATGTTAAAAAAACAGGGGGAACAATAGAGGAGTATGGGTTGGGTAATGCTTTTATAAAGCAGCAACAGTAGGTAGGGGGCAACTGAGAGTGATCTGAGTGAGCGGATGGCAGAGAGTCTTTGTTGGCAGCGTTTATGGATGTCAGTGGTATGTTGTTCAAAGCTTAGCTTATTGTCCAGGGTGAGTCCAAGGTATTTGTGGCTCTCCACCACCTCAACTACTTCGCTGTTTATGCTGACCAGGTTATGGATGGGGTTAGAGGATGACCTGCTGGAAGAGTTGATGACCAGTTCTTTTGTTTTGGAGACATTTAACTGCAGTTGATTGTGAAAGATATGAGATGGAGTTGTGATAGTCCATTTCTGAGGTATTGCCTTTGAGTAGTACAAGTACTGCGGTATCATCTGAGTATTTCAGGAAGGTGGTGATGGCTGAGGGGCTGATGCAGTCGTTGGTGTAAAGGGTGAACAGACAACACAAACCAGTGATAACTTAATGCTGAAAAATGTAAAAGATGTTGATACAACTATGTGGAATGTTTGAAAGGATTTCTTCCCTAAAAGACTGTTATAGCTATTTTCCAAAGCAGATTATCAACTCTGTTTTTAATGCCTGCAATGTATCTATTATTAGGTTTCTCTGCCCTTCATGAAGACATTGACAGCCCCAGACCAGGCAGACGTACACAGGCCAGAGGCAGAAGTCCAGGCTCGGCACAAGAGGTACCAACAGTGTTAGCAGAGGAGTTGTCCTCAAGTTTGTCATCACTTCACGAGACAATGGGAAGATCGGAGACAGATTCCACAGTAACAGGCCATCTTAGAAATGCCCAGAGAGAGAAACTTCAAAAAGAGATGGAGACAAAAAAGTAAGTTACTGAGAGAGTTTAATTAACATCACCACAACACCCACATCTTTCCCATGATCTTTCTAGCTGTTTTCTTTCTTCTACAAACATGAACATGTTTGTACCATACCTCAGCTTTTTGAATAAGCTGCCAAACAAACGTCTTACAGATGCAAAGTGAACTGCTAACTAGATAGCTAACTAGTTGGTCCACTGTAGCACCTAGCTCAAACCTTACCTACAAATGTCAGCATTAGCTATGTTTGCATGGACACAAATTAATTGGAATAAATGCCTAATCACAATAAAAATGCTTCATTTAAACACCTCAATCAGAAGATTCTGATCTGATATGGCCAATTCTGAAGAAATTTAATTCCAAACGAGAGTGGTGGTCTATGCTGATCCTTATTCGGAATGGTGTTCATGTACACACTCTTTCCTATCACGTCTTCCTACCTGGGGTAGAATCATCAAAGGCAGACACACACAGGGCAGCCTTTGTGGCAGGCATGTATTTCAGTAAGTAGCCATCATGGTTTATTATAAGTGGTTTATTCCAATTAAAAGCTTGGTGCATGTATACATATGTCATGATCTGATTACTTTAATTAGCGTCCATGTAAACAGTGGATTTGGAATTTCCAATAAGTGAAGGTTTTGATAAAAATAAATTACTCTGACATAAATTTCTGACTTGAAATTTTAGTAGGACTTAAATACGATAAAAGTAACTGTGATCATTGCTGCCAAGTTTTCATGACTTCAGTTAGTATTTTGTGGAATCTATTTAGTTTATACTATATAATGTTAATTACATGAAGGCTGCTTTTTATGCACATTACAAAAGTCCTCCAGTGACTGAATATTGAAAAACTCTTTCTTTTCACAGTTCATCACAAAGAATATATGAGGAATTAACAGATACGGTACACACAAGTGGTTATAAACAAGTAAGTCCTTTTTTCACATTGTACCGCACCTCTCCCTACAACCTCCGATCCCATGTGATAAGCCCTTTGTACAAAGGGGCACCCATATTACGCACCCATACTACCCCATCTTCTTATTCCACTGTTGAACCATGTGATGATGAGGGATCTGCTGCATATGAGGGAGCAGAGGGGGTAGACGAGTGGAGCTTGGAGTGTCTTCAAACCACCCATTCACACAATATTCAGTATTTGTCACCACTGCCCTGGCGAGAGACATCCAATTGCTCTCGAACAGGTGTATGCGAGAGTCGACCATTGTCTATGACCGATTTTGGAGATAGCTTAATTGAGTGTGATCAAGCTGAGCAAGACTTCAGGAAACTGTCAATGGAACTTATGGAAACCACTGAGGTCTCTGAAAAGATTTCCTTTACAAAAAAACCTAAAACTGAACAAATGCTTCAACCTACTCAGCCAACTTCTGATTCTGCAGTAACAGAAACCAAGCAGAACAAACAAATGGCCAAAAGTCACATAGATGAAGTTTCACAGCGACTTTATAAAGTCCTGTATGGATATGATGTTGACTTGATGGATTCAGATTCTGAGGATGTGTCTGTGTTGTCCAAGGACAAAGCAGAGACTAGAATCAGTAAAGCTGAGGTTGAGAAATCTGTTAATCACACAAATGTTGGAGATGTTTCAGTTTCACATGACCTTGATGTCAAATACTTCCATGG
>JAPZDY010000016.1:1704188-1747757 GCA_029783645.1 Ctenochaetus hawaiiensis
TGAACTTTAAAATGTGTGATGTAATGGAGAAACAGAAGAAATTGAGTTGCACTGCATTGTTGGAACTATAGGATTTAATATGACTGGAGTTTGACAGGATATTGCAGCATCTGCTGCTTGTATTTCTTTCAAAATTCCTTCTCTCACAAGTTCAACAACTTAGTGAAAGTCCAGTGACCTTTAAAGATCATACTACAGTCTTCAAAAGCCTCTACATGTCTCATCATTTAGAATTTTTATAATTTCTCCTGCATGTTGGTCGTATAAGGCAGGGTAAAACAGTCTTTATTGAGAAGATTTTAGCTTGTAATTGTTCCCTTTTGTCCTTAACAGATTAAGAAATTTTCATTATCCGTCAGCCCATTATTATTACTACTATTTCTTTTTAATCATGTGTGATGCTGGAAAGTCAGTCAAGTTAGAAACTATAGCTTGATATGACCATTTATAACATAATGTCCAGTTTTTATCTAAAACATTTAGGCCTCACATCCCCAGTCTAATGCAGTTACACACACTGGTATTAACCATTGACCAGTGATCATAATATTTTATTAGTCAGTCCTTCTAATGCATCCTGCTGCCCCAAATATCCATCAAAGCACAAAAGTACAGTACTGAAAAAGGTCCAATACACTGTTCCTTGTAATTTAATACCAGCTTTTTAAGGAAATGACGGTGCATTTTTTGAAAGATGAAATTATGTATATTTGTGAGCTGTTTGGCAAAGAGTTATGTCTTTACTAGAAGCCAGAAGGCTTGAGACTAAGTTTAAGTCAGAAAGCAGTGAGAAGTAAAATAACACATTGTTGGTTATTTCATCTTTTCATGAGGTTTGTTGACAATAACAAAAAATAGAATAACAGAAGACGTATCCTTTAAGTTTTTCATCACCGTACATAAGATAGAGATGCTTTGTTTTACTTACTGTTGATGATTTTACTGTTTTTTGTTATCAGAGCTATCAAAGGATTGACACATCAACTTAAAATCCAAACAAAGGCCAATTTCCACTGACTCCACCCACCACATACATCGGCTGTTTCCTTATTTATTTATTGCCGTCCATTTGTGATCGTTGTATACCCCAGCTGATATAAGCTGAGAGTGATGTGTGTGTGTGTGTTTGGGTCTGTTTGAATGTGTTGTGAAATAAAAGTAAAGATTTTTTTTCTTTTGCCATTGTAGACAAACAGGATTTGATTGGAAATTTGACTGAATTGTGTACAGACTGATACCATGTTTTGTGTTCATCTTCAGTATGTAACAATACGATCCTCACGTTGCCATTTACTTTGAGTGTGATCCAAAGGGAGAATAAAAGAAATGTCAAAAGAGACCATTGATTTGATAAATGAGCATCTTGTTTCCATGGTGATTACAATATATACATATTAACAGTGCAAATATCTATGCGGGCATGTATGACTTTATCAAATTATTACTAAAAAGAAATCTGAAAAGCTAACAAGGCATAGCAGCTGCAGTGTGTACATGGCAGAACAATAAAACTGTACATGTGTCAAATGTGAAGTGATGTCATTCTTTCTATCAGCAGCTAAAGGCTTTTTAAGTAATTTGTGTTAACAGGTGGTGCAACTTCCAAACTAGAGCCCAAACAAACTTGACTTTAAACAACTGCTTACTTTGAACAGGCCACAAGTAACATTGTATTAGTTACCTATGCATGTTTTACTGGAGCAAGTTGGGGTTCAGTATCCTGCCCAAGAACTCTTTCACTCCAGACTAGAAGAGTCTGATTAGTAGACGACCTGCTCCATCTCCTGAACTACATCTGCTGCCTACAGTTCCTCAGTAAAAGTTGGTAAGTGAATAGGGGACTCTTTCACAAAAGGATGACTCAAATGAATTTCCTTCTGAAACTTTTTTTTACAAAGCTCCTAAAACTAACTCTTGGTCACTTTATATTTTAATAATAAGTAACTAAAGCTCTCTGACAAATGGACTAGAGTAAAAAAAATATACAATATTTCTGTCAGAAATGTTCTGTGGAATCTTCTATCTGAGAAAAAAAACCCTCATGATTTAAGGGTGGTGGCGGCTGCATGAGAACATAACATCACCATAACATCTCCATAACTCAAAGTATGAACTTTTTCACATTAAAAGGAGACTGAAACCTAGAGGAGACCAAAGGCATACAAGATGATTTCATTAGCACAGTTCAATGTTGTGCTGTTTTCAAAATAAATATTGGTCCATTCGTATACAGAGTAAATAATGGAGGGCCAGCCTTCAGCAGATTCACCACAACAATATAAAGATAGCTTAAGCCTTTGCCAGTTACAAAACAACAAAAGGAAAAACTGACACAAAAAACAACAAAGAGAGTAATTTGGCATAAATCACACATTTTATTGATATTTCTTAAACATATATCAGTCCCTTCATTCAACATTATATACCAGTGTCCCCTTGGAAATTTCAACACAACACAATAGAAATAGTGTGTGGTGTGAGGGACAGAAGTGATTACATGAAAGAATGCAAAGTTTTCTGAAAAAAAAAACAACAACTAAGAATTCTTAACACAAATGCATTATTCTGTTGACACCCTGTGACTTCAGCTTTAAACATGACTGATTCTTTTCTTTGTAACTCAATTCTGGAATTAAATTCCCTGTGACATTTCACAACATCCATACTAAGGTGTTGTAAAATATGAACTTGTAAGTGATGCTAATAACCCCCCTTTCGCTTAAATTTGACAGTGTAACTAAAAAAAACTGGTAAGTAACAGCAACTAGAATAGTGATTTATTGCTAAGTACGTCTGGCTTATATTTAGTCTCTAACGACAAAAAAAGAATGCAAATTGCTTCCAGAACTAAAGTAAATTTTAGCTCAATGTGAAATTCCAGTCGGTGTCAACATCATGATTCTGCTTTAGTCTTGTCCACTGTAAAACATAGTACTGTAAAACATTGTTGTACACCAGTAGAAGAGACAATAAAGGAGGGACTCACCAATGAAGGCTAAAAGGGCTTAAAGGAAAGCGATGATATGAAACATAGAGGGACTAGCATTAATATCACAATATAAAAAATAAACAACAAAAGAGAACTGATAAAATTCACATGATTAGCTCCTGTATGAAAATATGATTAAAGGACAAGAGTCACAGAATGGCCTTAAAGAATAATATGTATCTCTGTAGTTTACATTCTATAATAAGAAACTCTTTGCACATGCTGCTCTGTGAAGATGGTCCAAACCGACAAAATAAAACATACTTTTCAATAGATTTTCCCTTTGAAACATGTAGTTAAGATTCCTAGTGAACATATTTAGTGCCAACAGCAAACCAGACACAGATCTGTAAAATAAGCCAACTCAGTTCATATGATACTGCTTAAGTTTAAGTTAGAAGAGCGACTTACATCAGTTACCAAAAACCTATACATCACCAAAACAAAAGCAAGCTTGTGCCTGAGCTTTAACAGATGGCAATTCTGAAAAGATACAGGAGTAAAAAGCAGATATGTGAAATATTGATCATTTTGTCCAAAGGCCAAAACATCACAACAGCTCATGAGTCCTCAATATGTGCAATATTAAAATGAGAAAAAAAAAAAACGGTCACTACATGATGACTGAAAGTTTCACATATTTCACCAACCCATTGAGAATCAATCAACTGGAACAACTGGCTCCTCTGAAAAAAACCACTTCTAGTAAAACATACTGATCTAAAAAATCTTGATAATAAAACATGCTGCAGATGGTAATATCCTGTAATGAATAGCACACACTCTCACTACAAAATGATGTTTTCAAGACTTGAAGATTTCCACTCTTCTTTTTTTATTCCCCAACATGTACAAGAATCTTCAGTCCAGCAGCGACAATATGTAAACAACACACTGAGGGGGCGGAGCTCTAGCTATCATGAGCGGGGATTGGCTGAGGGATCTGATGGAATCTTCTTAGGCAGGGTCTGTTCAGCTGACAGCTGTAGGCTGGAGGGTGATGTGGTCAAAGATCTTCCTCTCAACTGAAACACAAACCACATGTGGACTCGTTACTAGATCACTTCATATCACTTCATTCTGTGCAGCAGGTCTGAGTTTTGTTTTATCTAAAATAAAACAGAAAAAGAATATTCAGCAGTGAAAAAAATATTGTTAAAACTACTAAAATATACTGTTTGAAAAAAATAAAAACTATAAAAAATGTATTGCATTGATACAGAACAAAAGAAAAATTAAAAATTAAAAAAAATTAATTTAGGTTTTTAGCAGCTTTAGCAGATATAAGATTAATCTGTTGTCTTATTGAAACTGATGGTTGTACAATGAAAAAAAAAGTAGTAGCCTCTTCATACTGCATGCAGACACACACCCATACAACATATATAAATACCAGATCCAGTAGTATCTAGAAGTACATTTTAGAAATGTATTTTGAATGTTATGTAGTTACAACAGAAAAAAATATAAAAGAAAAACTGGGGACTCTCCCCTTTAAGCCATGAGGAGGCTTTTAGTTTAAATCATTTGCATGAAGTGTTACTCAGATAAAGTAGAATTATTGCTATTTTAACCCACTGACAGAGGAAGGAACCAAGAAAACATGACAATAAATCAAGCAAATAAGATGTTAACAAATCATAAGGTGCTAGGGTGTGGTGGATGGAGAAGAGGGGATTATAGAAAATCAGTAGCAAGCGAAGAAGCAGATCTTTAGGAAGACAGGAGGTGCTGTAGGACAAGCACAGAGTGGGGTGGTGGTCTTACTTGGTGGGCACGGTGGGTGAGCCAGAGCGGTGGAAGTGGATGTTCTGCCACTTGCTGTCGCGGCGATGCCAGATGCGAGTTTCTTCTGACTGCATGGTGCGAGGCATGCCGCTGCTGTCGATGTACTGAGTGAGGCGGATGTAAGCAATGCAGGCGGCCTCGTCTCCGATCAGGTGGACGTGAGGGTTGAGCAGGATGGTGTGGATGGGCTGCTTTGCCTTGGAGAGAGCTGCAGAAAAACAGGACATGGAAGATTGAGGGAAATCAAACTGACTGTTCAAGACTTCCTATAACAGCTCTCCACACATTAAAAGTCAAAGAATGGTCTCCTCAGTATTGCAACAGTGAGTCGGGGGCACATTTAGGGGAACTGAGCACTATCAAAACCAGAGAGTTTGACCTTTAAATAAAATAGTTTAACTTCTGCTTTGTTTACAATGCATCTGATTGTTTAAGTGCCTGTGTGTCTTCACTTGTTTTACTTTGCTCCAGAGGTTCCAAATTCCATGATACGAGATTGACATGTTGTTTGACAAAAAAAATTTTTAGGGGGGAGGGGGATGTCCATGTTCATGTGGGGGGGAGGCACACCCACACATTCTTCAAATAATAATTAAATAACGCCATATATGAGGTGCTCCTGCAGATATTTTAGCCTGAATGACAAATACTTTGTGACAAATCAAGAACAAAACAATGTGACAAATTAACTGGATTGTTCATCTCACTGGTTGTCAGACTGTTAAACTATGTGTTTTCCAAAGGATTCTGTTTGTTCATTTTTACCACAAAACTAAACAAAACAAAAAATAAATAAAACAAAACAAAAAATAAATAAAACAAACAACTCAATTATACAAAGGAGGAATAGAAATTTTTGTTATCTCAAAAGCTGGATGTGTAGATACCAAAACTGAGACGACCGACTTGTTAAAAACTAAGCTTTGTGCTACTAATGTTACGATGAACTTTGTGATAAAGAATTAATGCTTTTATTGTTTACACCTTCCCAAATATATTTGCAAACAAAAAAATCTACCATTCTCAAAGTAGAAACGATGGAAGTCAGTGCCCTCCACCAAGTTTCCCAGGGCCTCAGGCTCAAAGGATGTGAGGCCGGGATCACATATCTTCCTGAAACAGGACACGAGACATTTGTGTTACAGTCAGGGACAGATGTGAGGATTTGCATTTTCAGGTACAAGTGTGTCAGATATTTGAGATCAATCGAATCAGTTGGACTCACGTGTAGGCCTCAAAGTCGCCGTTGTTGATGGCCTCGATCAGCTGCTCAGTGACTTTAATGATCTCCTGCTTACGAGCTGCGACACAAAGGCAAAGTCACAAAGTCAAAAGAGACAAACTCATGTTTACACTCGATTCAAAAGCCCTGATAAATGTGGAGAGAGACACAAATTAAGATTAAAACGGACTAAAGTAGAGCATGAGCACAACATCGACCCAAAATCACAACATTGGGACGTTCAGGGACCGAGGTTCACGTCAGTTTAAAAAACACACAGAAATACAGCATCACATAGAAGTGAATGAAGGGGAGACTGGCAGGAAGTTAGTCAGCGTGGTTCAACATGTGACAACATTAAAATTACCTTTCATGCTAAGTAGGTGAGCTAGGAAACAATGAATGGAAAGAATGAGTTTGCTAAAAATACATCCTCGGTTTACAGTTTGGAAATCAGGTTGTGGAGTCAAAGTCAAAGATTGAAAAGTTTCTTCACACACACACACACACACAAAAGAAAAAAAAGCACAGCAATACTGTAAATCCATTTTTACCTTCAACAGTATCAAGTCCACTGTTGTTCCCAGCTAACTGAACACTCACGGTCCGCTGTTGGAGCTGAGCACTGACTCCCTCAAGTGACAATAAGAACAACAAACTAACTACACAACAATGAACCATGATCCCTCTTTAACTTTACTTTTCTGGTTTGAGACAAAAACTAGAAGCTCAAGCCTCAGACACAGTTAATACAGCAGCAGGAAGAGGCACTGGACACTTAACTGATGAAATGATCAGAATACCTTCCGCTGATTGGCTGTTTTCTAAAAAATCCTGACACAGCTGAAATAATGTTGATCTTACAGTGTCCTTTGGCACCAAATGTGGACTTTACTTTTGCAAAGAGCAAACCTGGTACTGACTATGTTTACAGAGATACTATCAGTCTGCTGATGGGGCTGAAGTGGACCATTTTCAAAGGTTTAGAGAACTCTGATTTTTCATAGATGCTTTTATGCAAATTGATTTTCATTTGCATACATCAGGAGCAATTTAAGTGTCTGCATTCTAATGCGTAGCTGTGATGAGATGGGAGGAGGTGGAGGTCGAACCTCGAAACCTACAGTAAACAGACCATCTGTGCTGATAGTCTAACCTGAATTGAGCCTTTCTGCTTGGTATGTGCAACCAAAAGTAGGAGAGAAAATAATTGAATTGATTTTTTCCCACTGTGTAAGATTTTTTGCTCTAGTACTGAGTCTTGGTGTCGGTTGAAATATTTTGACTCTGATACAATAATTGAATTTTTGTGCAGAGGTTAAGATAACATTTTCTTTGATTACTTTAAAAAAACAGTTAATTGATTGTTTTCTACTGTGAAAACATTTACAAATGTAAGTTATTTGTAACCTAACCTAGCAACCTGTCCGGCTGTGTCCATCTTACTCACGACTAATTCTTGTTGCTATTTCAACATGGATGTGGGTTAAAGATCCTCCTCCTCTGTGACTCAGAGGTTGATTTAAATGCAGTATGAAATCAGCTACAATCATGAACTAAGTTAGGATCTACCTGATCAAGAAATCATCGAATAGGATTATTAAATTAACCAGACCGTTAGCTTATTAGCTACTTTGTACATTATGATGCACTGTCAGATTTTAAAACAGCTAAAACAACAGAAAAAAATATTCTATTCAATATGCACTTGGCCTCCACTCTTCATGTATATTGGAAGGCATGCACACATCTACCTCATTCAGTTTGAATGGAGGCAAACACTGGCAGCATATGTGATCACTTCCCACTGACGGTAACATTTTACTTTGAAAGAAACCAGCCCTCATATGACTGTATAATCCTCAGCTCTTACTGAAGGAAACACTGAAGCGCAGGACTAAATTGCAGCACCAATAGCAGTAAATCAAGTAGCAACTTAAATCCAAAAACATGTTCTGTGCTCTAAAAAGCCACATTAGCTACCACAGCTTTAGCTGTATTAAGACCTGGCTCTTGCTG
Source organism: Ctenochaetus hawaiiensis (assembly GCA_029783645.1). Taxonomy (NCBI): domain Eukaryota; kingdom Metazoa; phylum Chordata; class Actinopteri; order Acanthuriformes; family Acanthuridae; genus Ctenochaetus; species Ctenochaetus hawaiiensis. The sequence continues at coordinate 1,712,207 of JAPZDY010000016.1, forward strand.
TGGATTTATTGTCTTAGACATAGCAAATCCTTCCTGTCAACGTGCTTCACTTCTCCTGTTTCTCTGGAGTAAATTGACAGTAAGTAAGAGGGAAAGAAATACAATCTTGCTTTAGCAGGCAAAAGAGGATTTTCAGAGTGTTTGTCAAAGTCACTCTGTGTGAAATATGAGTAGCAGCAGTAAGGAGAGCTCAGCCTCTGCCAGTAGAATAGTGTGGTGCTTCACAGTATCTGTGGAGTGGAAATAATGCCCTTTGAACTTCTGTCAGCTGTATAATACACAGTCCATTTCTTTGAGGTCTCTCTTATGAGAGCATGGGCAGAGAGATGGAAGGCTGGCATGCACACGCTAACGGCTAACATACATACATGTTTAGAAGATGGTGAAACATATAAAGGAACGAAGCAGATAAACTGATCTGACAGTCAGAGGACTGCTGAGTCAAAAGACACAAAATGTTCTTAAAGTAGAGTGCATTAGTGTTGGTTTCACAGACCACACTGATACTATTGACTAGGCCAAAAAAACAAAATGACATTCTTTCCACGTATATTTACATTTTTCTTTTCTTTCTTTGCTAAAAAAGTCTGATGTTAGCCACTTTTAAATGGAAATCAGGGACTGTCTGATGATGGAATACACTAGATAACAAATGCCACCAGACATTCAATACCAACTTTTACACTTTGCATTACATGCTTGTGTTGGTTCTTACTAAGAAGTACTTAACTGGGATAACAGGCCCCAGAACAGAGCAATGCCTCTTTTCTAAAACTGTAAATCTAAACTTGATTACACTGCTATAGACCAAATTTAAAACAGTACATATGTGTTGTAGTTCAACTTACACATCCCGACATGCTTAATATTTGATTCAAGACAAAAATTCCTGAACAGGTTTAAAACATGAATAATTCTTCAGTTAAAGCACAGAGCACACATACAGACATTAGAGTCATCAGGAGCAGTAATAAACTCAAAGGACAAGCTGCAGATGAAGGATTAGAAGAATCTGTGTTAGAGTCTCAATGTACTTGGTAAAATATATATAATATTTATATCATTCAAATGAAAAATTCAAAGAGACAAAATAATTGTCATCCAAAAGCTGATGATTTTGAGGACACACAAATCAAATAGGTCATAAAACAACAATTTACATTTGACTCAAAGCAGTTAGGCTGTCATGACACCATCTGACCTGTGGGGGTTGCTATAAGACAGTAGCATCGCACAAATACACAGTGGATGAGGTGTGGTTCAGTTAGAATTGGAAGTCCTACAGAGGTCTGTTAGGTCCAGTACTTTTTTTCTGTTAAGTGCCACATTAACTTGAAATGTGTTCAGCGGAAACACTTAAAAACTGAGTTAAGGGACCAGGAGCAAAATCCAAGTCATAAAGCCTGTCAGGTTTCTTTTAGGGTGTAATAAATAAAAAATCATTAATAAACACAATTTGCTTAGGGCTCAAATCATATCACTGTGCCACAGTGGTCCTCAACAGCCTTTAATTTTGTCTCCTATTAAATCCCAGGGAGAGTAAATGTAGACTCTCTGAAAACCCAAGGAATACATTGTGGCTTCCTCTGTTTTCATCCTAGTCTAATTAAAAACTACCTCTGTAGCAGACAAAATACTAAATACCTGTCTCAGTAGTAGCACTGTCTGAGGTTTAACAGAGTTATTAATACACTGTAAAATGTGCTAAAAGTTGGGTGACCCTTCCTATGAAATCCATTTTTTTAATGTTAAGAGATGTGACCTTTCAGCAGGCCCTGCCGTGGGTATGAGACTGTGCCATTATGAATCTGAACCTCTGACAGGTGACAGCGCTCTCGCATAAAAATGTCGGGGGATATTTTATAGGCTGTTACTTTTTTTCTGAATATATGCATTTTAATTTGACCTCTTCTTTCACTGAAAGGAAGGGAAGCTTGCAGTTTCTTCCCAAGCACCAGGAGATGGACTTACACTGGGAGTCGGCGGTGCCCAGGCTTGGTGGGGGCACCCCGGGTTGGGGGCTGGGCCCCTGTGTGGGGGTGTGATGGGGGTCGCAGTGGCATGTGGTGGGATGGTCAGAGAAAAAGACCAGAAAGGAAGATGTGAAGAAGAGGAGCAGGTAGACAGCCACCAGTGCCCACAGGATGTACTGGCAGCACTCCTCACCACTGGGCAAAACACTAGGAAAGTACCAGCAGAAGGAGATGGAGGAAGAGGAAGATGAGAAGGAGGAGGGGGGTGAAGGCTGGTGAGAGGTGGAGTGGTTTAAATGCTTAAGATGGTAGATTTCGGGTTTTGAGGAAGGGGAATGTGCTGAGATGAAACCAGAGGAAGGCAAAAGAAAGGACAGATGGAGGGATACAGATTGGTACAGTGGATGCAGCAGGAATGAAAAGAAAGAATGAAATGAAGAAAAGGAAAACATGAAATGTCGAATGAATGAACAGCATGCAGGAAATGACAGTTTGTTCAAAGCCCTAAATTCTCTGACCAGCTGAGGACAAATGAGTTTGGATGGAGCATGTGAAATGTTCAGAGGAGAATAGGTGAGTAAAAGCAGTAATGGTAGTCTTCCCTCAAGAAGAAGGTGATGATGATCCATGAATATTAGAAATAACAGCAAGAGAAACTGATTTTGTAAGGAATCAGAAGAAAAGAATGATATCATTTCATCTATATGTTCAAAAGTGGATTTGAACTGTGGGAATACTAAATATAATACATGAATCTCTCAGACTCCCAACTCTAAAGGGAAACATTAAGCAAAGTTTGGCTTCACTAACAGCACTATTAAGTCAGTATTCATAAAGTGGTTTTAGACCACTTAGTGAAGGGGGGACATCCTGTAAACACTACATTTACATAATATCAACTTATTAGTTTGTAATGGCAGCCACAAATTTTCAAATTTAGTAGACTCAGAAAGACCTTTGTATTCATTTGGACTCTTGTCTCTGATAAGTCAGACAATGTGAATTAACTAATTGTTCTTATTTTTGCTCTGGTTTAGTCTCATAAGCTCCAGGGAAAAACATCAGGCTCTTATAGTGATTAACTCTTTATTATGAATACAGGCTGGTCATAACTAAACCATTTCTAAAGCCAGAGATCAAAGTTTGAGTAGTTTCTTAATGACTTAAAACACAGTTCTGAAATTAATTTACAGAATAAATTAAAATGTAATCATTATTGAAATTCTATGTATTATATGAAATGTTTGTAATAACAAAAGTCAAAAGCCAATATATTCATATACTAATATGTGTAGTGGCACTCTTTTTGTTGTCTGTAAGAAATGTCCTTTTCGACAAATTTCAAGAAAAATGGGCAAAGCACTGATAAAAACATCCCATTATCAGTTTTTCAGACAAATATAAGTGCAGCATCGTGAAGTATAAGGTGGCTTACAGGAGCTGTCTCTTTGTCTACAAATGATCAAGAAATTGGAAAGTGAGCCCTCAAATTTTGAGCAATGTTTTCTCTACGGAGATGGTGGAGACCAAACCAGAGATATTGTTGAGCAAATATTGTTTGTTCATCAGATGGACACAAACGTGCCTGTCAGTTACTACTTGCAAACTTGTTAGCGATAACATCTTCAATAGCACGATGTTTTGAGTGTGGTGTGAAGTTTTGTTTTCCTTAAGTGAGCCTGGCCCAAATAAATAAATAATAAATAAACAAATAAATAAAAAAAAGCAACCTTTCCTCCCTGTGCAGTTCATTAGCATCGTCTTTAAACTAGACCAACAAAAAAAAGAACTGCCTGCCACACTACTATCCATTTAATCCAGAACAAAATTGACACTTTAACAAGAAGCTATCAGCCATGCACCATTCACACTGGTACATGAGTCACATACAAGAGAAAGAGCTGCTCTTTTTATCTCCCCACTTCCTGCTACAGACAGCTTCCCCACAGAGGGACTACTGCCGAAATCACAAAAGATGTCATGATTAAAATCCTCCACTGATTTTATAAAGATTTCTAAACCTCTTTGTAGACTGAAGCTCTGATTGGAGCCATTAATGCAAGCGGGAGAAAAAGCTGTATTGTAGTAGGTTGTAAAAGAAGAATAGCAGAAATTATAAGGGAGGGAAATCTCCTGTAGATAAAAAAGGAAAAATTCTAAAGACTCGCTACTGAACACTATCAGAAGGAGAGCAGTGTAAAGTTATTTCAAAGCGTTGCTGAATAAGGTTATTGGAGCAGTGAAGAATGACGACCTATCAGCCATGACATAACAATGGAGGCCATTATAACAGGCTGTGCCATGCCCCTAATGGGCCTGTGTATGAACTAGAAGTATGGAATCACACATGCGAACACACACACAAATGGACGGATGCTGCAGAGAATGATATGAATGTGAGGAGCCTCAGAGAAAAATTATTAAATAACACAAAGTAAAAAAATAAAACTAAAAATAAAATCTCTTTAGTAGATTCTGTTTTTTTATCCAGAATCATAATGATCAGAGAACAAAAACAAAGACAGATGATCAAAAATCTGTGTTACTCTTTGGATAATTAGAACAAACGTCTAAAATGTTCATTCTAATGGAATAAAGCAGTCAAGTATCAAGTGTCTCCTACTGAAATACAGAAATCCTAAACTCTGGCTTAAAGGCTATTTTGTACCAAAGTCGACATCTTGCCGGGGCAGAGGTTTGCAGAAGAAGAACTTTTTTGGTTTGAACATGTGTTTCTGTGTGGAGTTTGCATGGTTGTCTCCAACAGTCCAAAAACACACAAGTCAGTGAACTCTCATACAGGTCAGTGACTCTAAATTGCCTCTAGGTGTGTGAATGGTTGATTGTTTCTATGGGTCAGCCCTGTGATGAAATTGCAATATGTTCAGAGTGTATCCCACTGCTTTCCCAGTGTCAGCTGAGAACGATTCCAGACTGCCTCGGCCTGCAAAGTATAAGTGTTACAGATGATGATGGTTGGATCTTTATTTTTTTTTTACTGGAAGTTTGCCCTACATGTGAATGTAACCAATTAAACCAAATGAATCTCTTTTTAGCTGTTGTTTGGGCCTTGTGAAGATATTGTGTGTTATAACCGAAACACAGCAGTTGCAGATGTGCATCCAGTGGTATCACTGCTGCAGCTTACAGCCATCTGTGGTCACATTCACCAGATGTACAAGTTAAACATGATAATGAGGAAGGAAATTACATTAAGCATGTAATTTCCTTAAAGTTTATGCATCAATGAATAATAATAAAAAAAAAGATAAACAGATAAATAAAGACTGATCACAAGTCCCTGATCTTGAGTCAAGTCAAGTCAATGAGTCAGGTCAGGTCAATGTGTGTGTGTGACTTATGTGCAACTCTAGTTAAAACCTCTGCTGGACATCAGTTATAAACACAACATTTTTTTCACATTTAATGTAAGCTGGATCACTGCAATTTCTGTACAATCAAAATACCACAATTTGGGGGTTGACAGGGCTTATTTTCACCCTGGGGTCCCCAGTAGGCCAATCTGGATATTTTTTGGTCAAACTCATGAAATGCAAAATGATGCAATTCGGAAAAAAAGAAATAAAACAGACTGAAACTGAAAGAGAATAATATTACAATATGCAAAACATTCATGCAAATGACACAACCTGTAAGAAGGTACAGTCAGTAATGTTCCAGTGAAAAACACGGTTAGTTCAAACCTAATTATAATGTGAGCCGGAACACTGAAGAGGGAAAAAAGTGACCTGTAACTTTAATGTGAAAACTTTACAGGCGGCACTTGTTTTAACAGTTTAGCGGAAACATTTTAATGAGGTGAATAAGAGCTGCGCTGCTAACAGAAGTGTGTATGCGTTAGTCTGAACCTTCCTACCTCTCACATCCTCGTCCTCAATGGTAGTGTTGGCACTCTCACTGGACTCCTGTAAAAAGACAAATAAAAGACACGTGAGTTTAAACTGGCTGACATCAAAGCATCAAAATGAGCTGAGGACAGATATGTGACTTCAGCTGACTTCAGTACACTCATTGTTCGCTCACAACGGGCCATTTATCCTCATCTACTGCAGAATCCCTTTCATCCTAACTTTGGATTAGACTCTTGACACAATCCAATTGTTACCTGATTGATGGTGAGAGGAAACTATGAAGACATTATGCTGTGATAGCAAAGTGACCCACCTCAGTTACATTTGTTATTCCAGTTAAGATACTTAGACGTGAACTAGCATGACTCTGTTTAGCCCCCATTACATATTATGTCATTAATCTCTTCATCACTGTTTAGTATTACAATCTAAATCTAAATAACATATTGATATGAAATAAAACGTTAATTAAACATGTGCACCTTATTTGGGAAATTTAACATTATATCATTTTTGTCAGTGACATTAACATTGTACAGAAATGAACTGCTAAGTTCTGAGAAGAATGTGACATCGCTACACTGAAACCTGATGGGATTAGAAATATGAGCAGGCAGATGATCAGACAGGTTTTAAACAAACCAACAGTTTATCCTGATTATATAAAACACTAGTGGCAAAGCTTTAAGGCTTGTGATCCCTTAAAACCCGGCTAGATGACAGAATGTGTTTGTCTGATCCTTTTTTAGTGTATTTACATGTTACATGTTTGATTTTTAAACTTGACTGCTTATGTTTCTTGACCCGACTTCTTAGAGAAGTCAACAATGTCCCAGCAATGATTTCCCAGCAATTAACTTCAGAGCACCATCTTATTAATATCTTTATGAGGGACGACAAAAATGAAAGGGAATTATTCTTTACATAGATACAAGCATCTTATAGAAAACATCTCTTACAGATCTTTCTTCACTACTATTTCTTCTCATTGTTATGCATGAACAAAAAAACTGGATTTAACAAACACAAAAATGCACAATAATGCATTGGTGCATGTGACTTAAGCAAAGAGCTGCACACTCTCTTCACTGCCCTTACTACACACAAGAACACACTCTGTACACTAGACTATGAGCTACAACACCATTATATCACTGCACAAAGCAAAAGATACAAGCATGCACATGTTCCCACACTGTCATCTGATGGATTAAACATGACAGTGTAGATTTCTACATCTGCACACACAAATCACAAAACAGACACGAAGATCGATGGCAGTCTGTTCTGAAAAGGATTTGGCTTGGAACAGCTTTGGTATCAATGGGACTGCACGGTCTTTATTTTGTTCCAACAGCATGCATAATCCCTTTGTCACACAACTGTTAAACTGCCTCTGGTGTGACAATGACAATGGTCTTGCATGCTTTCCAAACGTTTAAACACTGCCATGTGAGACTAGAGACTAGCATCTTGCAGCTCTATACCTTGTTTCCATCAGCTGGGTTGTGGATAACAGTGGTTTGAGGCTCCTGATTTGAGAGGACAAACAGTAGGAAGGAAGGTTGGTGAAGAACGAAAGTGAGTTAGAAATGTTTGACATGAAAGTATTTTGCAATACAGGAAAAGAACCAAGAAAAGTGGGGAAGGAAAGTGGGTGAAAAGTATATGACTGCTATTAAGGGGAATGCTTGTTAGTACTAAAAACAGACTGACGACAGCTTACTGCAGCACTACTTTAGACAGATGGACAATGAAAGTTGTTCCGATTCCCTGAACATCAAGTAGTTCATGTCTTTTACCACAGTTGATCAAGTTTTACCAAACAATGACAAAAGGATGACAATAACTGACAATCAACACAAACAATACATATAGAGATCTGGTTTCATACATCTGCCTTTCCTGGCAAGGTGCATTAAAATAATAAATCCAGAGAATGCTTATCATAAATAATAAAAAACAAGAAAAAAAAAGGCATTTGACCAACATACGTACACTGCACTTTACACACAAACCATAACAGAAACAAATACAGATACAATCTTGTGTTACTGTATTTCCCACTCACACAAACAGTACATGCTATTACAAAACTGTTTGCTGTCCACTGGTACTGTATCATTGCGTCCCAGGTGGCATGTCTTCCATGATGTGACTCTGAGTGAAACCTCTGAAGGGCCGGGCCGAGCTATCTGTGTTTGGACTCTGTCAAAGTCATTGTGTTCTCTGACAGAAGAGCATGATCTCTATCCTCCTCATACTGACACTGTTGCTTTAGCTTGTTTGTGTGCATAGGACTCTACTCCCTTAAAGAAGTGTGTGTGTGTGTGTGTGTGTGTGTGTGTGTGTGTGGGGTGGGGGGGGGGGGGGGGGGGGGAGGGTCTAAGGAGTTAGAGGCTTGTGTCAGAAAATATCTTGTGTGATAAAAATCAAGGAGTACAAACCTTGAAACCTAAGAAGGACTAGATCAACACATTTGAAAACACACTGACTTGTTTTCATTCAGTGTATTGACCTCTATCTCCCGTCTGTGTGTTTACAGTGCTGGAGTCAGGAAGTGGTTAGACCAGAAGCAGGAGGAAGCAGTGCTCTAAGCTCTGCTGGTCTGCACAGCTGATCTGCAGCATAATACAGCCAAGGAATACAGCCCATTGCACGTATGGCTGTAGCTGTGTGCTGTATTATACTGTAGTTTAGTTGTGTGTGGGAATACAGACATTTTGCGGTTGAGTAATGTAGAACCCAAAGGAAATGACAGTCTGACGGAAACGCAGAGTGCCAAAAATGTTAAATATGTAGCAAGCAGGTAAAGGGACATATATACTTTAAGTGGGTGGTCTTGTTGGTGGCCCAAGAACATGTTGCTGTTCGTACCATTTACAACAATACTATCCCGTTTCTTGCTGCAGCACTGCGCTGCCTTTCCAGGCAGAGGGCGAGCTGACTGTTATCCACGGCAGGTAAGACACTGACTGGGCATATATATCTCTACAACCCTACATCAAAATATTCAGACTATCCCTTTCACCTATAATATAAACAATGTATCCAGGTTAAGAGTTCCCACTTAAAAGAATACTGAACTCATCCTTTAGCTGATTAAAACAATATTTACAGTGGGTAAGAAACCCTTCCAGGGAAAATGGCTCCTCCAACTTCACCACTGTAAAATTAAACTCAGGATCAAACCAGTGTTGTCGTCAGTTTGACTGGCAACAAAAGCTTGGAACCTGTGGTGTTATATTACCCACAGTTGACATGAAATGGCCCCATTCAGCCATTATCAACAACAAAGGGGAATGCAGCCCATGTACAGCAATGTGGCAATGCAAAACAGTAATCCAGAAACGCATGTGGACAGCTCATTTTACACAACTACAAAAAAAAAAAAAAACATCTGAGGTTCTTAAGCTTTATGAAACGAAACAAATACACAAAATCAGCCCAGACAAAGTGAGAAAGGGCTGGAGTTAAACACAGCTGGACATACAGATAGTTAGACAGAGACAGACAGTCATGCAAGCATGCAGGCAGCAAGGCAGGCAGACAGTGTACCAGAGAAGGAGTGGGGACAGGCTCTTTGGTGCTGGTGACCACATTGGCCTTGTTGTTGATCTGGAGGGACAGAGTGGACAGACAGGTAGACAGACAGGACAGGGCAGAAGTGACAAGGCTTAGTGTTCAATCAGTTGCTCTTCTAGCAGCTGCTCCGGAGGGAAAGGTGGAAAACTGTGCGTAAGAGCTGCTGTCAAGAATGGCGAGTGTCAATGTGTACATCAAGTGTGTGTTACCCATCCAGCCCAGAACAGAGTGAGCAGATCCTTTATTTAAAACCAAATGGTGTTATAAAGGAAAAACAAATTTAATTAAGAGAAGAGTTCATATAAAAGAGTTACATAAAGAGACACAGTCAGAGTAAAACTAACAGCCCAATTACTTGGTGGAAGATTGACATATAAAGTAAAACTCTGAAATGAGTTTTCTTACAGCTGCACAAGTGCTGCTTCTGCTTGTACTCAGTAAAACCAGACTATTGTGTTCCGTTTTCAGGTTGCCATGTCCTGACTGTTTTACCACTGATAAGCTGTTCTTGTACCTCTGAGACCTCAATAAGCTACCTGGAACCAGGCGTTATTTTCTAAGATACTGATTCTTCATGGAGATTTTTCTTCTAAAAATATAGTTTTTTTCTTTGCACAGGTAAGAGCATAAAAGTTCTCATTTGACTGTTTGTGCTGGATGCACAGCACAAACAGTCCAAGGATAATTAAAGTAATTAAGATCCATTGTATGGGAACTGTAAACGTCTGAATAAGAACTAATACATAGTCATTAAACAGATGTCAAGAGGTTTCACTGGATAAATGTCGCTGCATGAAAAGTAAGGTATCACAAATTTCTGTACCAAATTTCAGACCATGATGTTAATATGGCTGATCAGAGATATCAGATAGTTGAAGATGGTCAGTTAATGTTCTGATTAACTTGTGTAATTTTTTGCATTCTTATTATATGTGGTATAATAGAACTATATATAATGGGAGGCTTCACACTATCATAAATGCACTTTTGAGCAGTTTTTTTTATATCCTTTTTTTTCCAAACATGATTGCAGACTCAATTCTCAGTAATTCCTGTGATTTTTGTGACAATTTATTCAGTGGATGCAATAAATTACAAACCTGCTGAGGTAGTTTTTCTTATTCATTTTCAGGCCAGAATAGCATATTTTAACATATCTGACATTTGCTGTTATCTGGGAAGAAAAATATGGTTCCACAAGACTTTTTTTTTTTTGTCATTTTGTGCAGTCAACATCACAGGTCCAAACATGCTAGTAAGCTGTGGAGACTGCCAGCCCTTTACCCCAATTACTTCTGAAAAAAAGATTAAACTTGTGCTGAAAAGATATGTCATCGATAAGCTACAGCTTTTGTTCATGGCTGAATGAGTCATTGCACGATGCAAAAACTTGAAGAAATGACATGCAGCTAAAAATCGCTTGCTCCACCAAGTAAAGATATAATCACATTACTGTGCTCATATTAAATGGGTCCTTGTATTGTAGGATATTTGGCGAAGTCCATCCTGAAGATGAGCCTCATTGGGATTCCTGCTAGTATGCAGAACACTGTTTAACCACTGGGTATTCCATGTTAACGAGTATCAGAAACCATGCTCACTGTGTAAAAAACCTTGGCAGTGACAAACCTCTATATACAGAAATATGAATAATCAGTTTGGTCTTTGTTCCATGTGAACATCAGATCCAGTGAAGACTCATAACATGTGAGCAGCAGACACGCTGCTGACAGAGACATGCTGAGTAACAAAACCAACAAAGCAGGAAAACGGAGATGAATCAGTGTCTTTAAAACAACATGCTGGAACGTTCTCAGTCACATACGTGAGTCTGAAGCTGTGGAACAACTTTACCCATATTATTATAAAAACACAACAGCTGCAGTACTATTTACCTCCATCTCTATAGGCAAAAGGAACAGGGTCGGATTTTAAGGTTTTTCTTTTCATGCTATGTGGAAAAATTAACAAAACTACAGACTGTACTTTCTCTGGGTATATTTCTCATGCTGGGGACACACAACACAACTCCTCGACTTCAGCCACACTATTTAATGAGAATTGATTTTTCACTCTATATGGGGTCGGGTTTTTTTGTCCTCGCAAAGAGTGACTTACACTCAAATTGAACCGCCTGAACTGGTTATTATTGTGTTTTATAGGGTTCGGTTTAGTTACTCGGTACAGGCATACCAAGTGTACATCTCAAGCATCAATGTAAAATCATCTCCATGTTAGAATCAATGATGACCTCTGAGAATAACACAGATGCTGTATCGAAGCAAATTTTCTAAAGATGTTTATTTAGGTAAAAGTAGGCATTTAATCCCTTTATGGAAGGAAGATATCGATTTTATTCCTACAGGATTTGTGGCACTGAAAAAAAAATTTAAGCCCAGTTTTATAGTCTCATCATCTCTACCTTTACAATTGGAAGATAAAGAAAAGATTTTCCGTTGATCTGCTTAACATCAGTGTCTGCACATTGGCATATATTTTTAGGTAAAAGAAGTAGAATACTGTATTCAAATTTTACTAATACTGTATGTTAAATTGTGTTACAGTGGCAACTCATTAGCAGGTAAAAAAAAAGTTGGTCATGATTGTTGTTAATTAACAGTATCAGAGGCAGAAAAGTAGTATTTTAGAAAATACAAAGTTTCCCTACTGGAAAGTCTGAACCTGACACTGAAAAGAAGCTCTTAAATTTATATTTTGGAATTAATTGGATTTATTCAGTAAGTTTTCAAGTACTTGAATGTGTCAGAAGTTTTCCAATTAAATGTATATGTCAAAAAATTTGAGTTTAAAATATTGGAATCAGCTTGTAAAAAACTTTCCATGTGTGCATATGTATTACAGATTGTAAATCTACCCCAGGTTGTGAAAAACTCCAGAGTCCAGGTACTTATGACATGTATGGAATAAAAAGTGTAAGTGCATCTCTGAAGTCAGTCCTGAATATCACTCAGTACATGAGCGGAAAAGTTCAGTGCCCAATTAAATTGAACAGAGGTGGAGATACGCTCTCCAAACGAACTCAGTGTGTGATGCTTTCACTGTCTGTTCAGTCATGCAGTGCCTCCCCAGCCTAAAGCAAAACTGTGCAGCAGTTAAATACAAGGGGTTTTTCTACTGCTAACTACCCACTGCACAGGTCAATCTGGCTAATAAGCAGCAGCAAGCTCATGCCTACCCTTAAATGTTCTGCACTGTCCGTCTTCCTTTTCTGCGTTTGGCAGCCACAACACAGTGAGAGAGTAAATGAACCTGTCAGACTGCACTAACAAGGTTTCATAGAAAATATCTGTCGTGGGAGGCTGACAAAGCTCATTAACCGTAAGGTAAAAAAAAAACACTGCAGTTCTTGTGATGACGCAAAAAAGATCATCAATGTCAATCCACAGCAGTGTCATAGGAACAAAATGAGTCCATACAGCAGTGATTATTACTCATAATCAGTGAATTACTTCATAAAAAGTACATCTTCTCATTGAGAGCTGGTGTGATAGCAGCTTTCCTGGGAACAATTTCCAACCATTCCTGGTGCATCAGGTTCCATTAATCAAAGCAGAAACAGTAGTCTGAGGAGAGACTAATAAAGGACTGCCATCAGCAGGAGCTCATCAACAGAAAGAAAAACTCATGAATCATTCAGGCAGGCTTGATTAGCAGCTTAAAAGGGAAATACCTCTGAACTGTTATCAGAGAGGTTGCAGAGAACTGCAGTTTGTCAAATCAAATGAGGACTCAACACTTACTCTGCTGAGCTTCTTTGCCCTTTTTTAGCCTGTTTTTTATGTTATGGCTTAATAAACAAATAGTTCTCTCTTATAGCTCACAACAACCTTGTTTCTCAAACTGAATATCTGTTACTAGCTTAAAAACACTGGTAAGACTAGCTGATGAACATGGTGGAGTATTTAGCAAGTATCAGGTACTAAAGCACAGTTAAAACAGTGTGAATACTGGATTTACACTTTTAGTACCTACTTAACTTACAAGGTGGACAAAGACATGACTAATATGTTGGTTGTTGTTGACCAAAATCATGTTTATGGAGCTTTTCTGCCTGAAAGCTGCAAAAGGTCACTGAATAAAGCCTTTAGTAACCATGTTCAACTTTGTGTGGTTCAGCATTTTCTAGCTCCTTCCGTTTGTTGTCTTCAGTGTTTCTTCACATTATGTGCTACAGAAGTGCCTGACATTTACACACTGTTGCCAATAACTGCAGATAATTTTACTTAAGTAACATATAATGCAACTGCTGTGATGCATTTTCCTTGAAATTACTCTCTACAGTGCAAGAAGTCTCAATACGTTCAGGACAAACACAAGGACAAGCAGGTATTGTTTTTGGGAAAAACAAGTGTCAGAGGCAGGTATTCCAACCCTTTCCATAAAATGAAACTGTTCGCATCACTGGGTACCACTAGGTATAGGTGAGAAAACGCTCTTTTGTGATTAGCTACAGTAAGCCTTTAAGATAAAAAAAGAAAAATAGTGTTAGAAGTGTAACAAAGACTTTGTCTGGCTCATCAACATCTTTAACAGGGGTGAAATCGGGTGAGCGACGGTGGGGGACATGATGGAAAAAGAATGAGCACATGCACACACACACACCCTTCACACACACAGACACACTTTCCATGGTGGTGTCAAGGGTGGATTTTCATCATGAGACAGCTAAGTGGAGAACCGTGCAGTGATGAAGCCTCTTCCCCCCTCGAATCATAATTTAATCAGCAGTTATTAGTTTCCAACAGTTCCCTCAGCTCACACAAAAGACTCTCCTTCTCCTCTTATGCAGACTGACAGCACAGAGGGGGATAATTGTTAGGAAATATCTGTCACACCCATTTGGGAAGGACAGATTTCACTGAAACTTGAGCTCCTTTTTTTAGAAAGCAATATTGCTGCTTTAGAAGAACAGAACTTACACATGAACAGGAACCTGCTGAGTTGCAGGGTGATTGTCTGCGTCACAGTATGTATAACAATGGTAAAGAACATGTGAGTTTTCTATACCAGACAGTAAATCAGAGAAAAGTGAAGAGTTAGAGTAAAGCTGAACTTACTTTGACACCATCTGGTTTTTTGTTCAGCAGGCTCTTGGCTGCTGTTGAGAAAAAGATAAAAAGGCAGGGATATCAGTGGGCAGCTGGAACAAACATGTACTTACTAACACAAACACACACATGCACTGTGTCTGTTAAGGATTGGACAGTTACTAGCAACCTTGCGGAGGGCCCTGCTAGAATTGGAAACAGAAGAGAAAAATGCAAATTATGTCAGGAGATGAAATAAAACTAAGTGTATTATTAAACTTGACCATGCAATTAGATCCATCTGACAAAACTATAACAGCGCTGGGCAGTATCAGCAGCAGTGTACAGAGCTCTTCAGTTTTTCTTTCCCTTCTTTGCCAACTTTTACTTTAACATTAGTGTGCTTTATCTCTGACATGCTGCGAAAACACATTTGATTTGAGAGAGGAAGTCAACTAAAACAAAAAGAGTTGTTAATGTGTCTTCATGTTCTTGTGGCCAATGAAGACCAGCTACTTCTCAGTTTACATGCAAGGACAGTCTGAGACACAAACAGATGATAGGTAGAGGCAGGAAGGGCAGCAAAGGGGTTTAAGAGGTTTGTGAGTTTTCTACAGCAGTGAGGGGGTTTACTATAAGGAGTGTTATGTCAAACCAGAGACATGAGCATGTTTATTAAATGACAGAAGCTTTGCAGTGACAGCAAACATCTTTAAGCAGCCATATTGATGGGATCTTTTTAGGGGAATATCAAGAAGAAAATAAAATTACTTTAAAAACCAGTGAGTAAAGCTAAAACCAAATGATCTTGTTAAGTGGAGATGATGTGTGTGTAGCCATAGCCCTGACTCATAACCAGCTTAAAACCCCTATGTTTAGAATTTTTATGATTCATTATGCAAATTACATCAATTTTTTTCTCTTTTCTTACCACCGTGAGTCATTTAAATCACAGGTTTAAAAATCCTACACATTAACGATTGACAGAGCAAATGTTCAAAATCATGTTGCTATTAAAACAGTAACAGCATCCACCTTTTCAGATCTTACTGACAGAGTATCACCACTGGACAACAGCCAGCTTTCTACAAGACTGACCACTGTTGTTCTCTGAAGATCCTGGAGACTTCTAAAGATTGAAGTGTGTGAAAAATAATTGTACATTTTAATACTGTCTAATCTGGCCTAATCTATCTTATATACTGTATAAAAGCCTATAATATGATGCTCATTTTTCCTGCTTTGCATTGTATAGTCTCGCATCAATGTCTTGAGCAGCTCAGCAAAGCCACTGGAACAAGTTTGGATGCAGCACCATCAAGCATAAGATGGTTTACAGGAGCGGTCTCGAAGTCACCAGAGGCTCCATTCACTGGGCAATATGTCCCAAAACTCTGCTTTTGATTGGTTCTCTTGTTTGGATTTGCTTGCTTATTCAAAACCAGTATAACAAAAAAAGTACAAATAGCAACATTTTTCTTTAATCAAACAAAGTATATTAACCCAGTCAATGATGCAGTACTCTATTTAATTACTATTAACATATACATAAACAATTTACTAATATGTCCAAAAACATACAAATATTATGATATAGGTGTTAAATGTGTACACCAGTAATAGAGTTTAATTGATGTTGGTTGAGTTGTTACATACTGTATAAAAAACTGTTATAGGAATAATATATGATTCCACAAATATTTAATAAAAAATCTGTTAAAGTAGCACCAATTCATTATTTAAAATTATTTATACAGGTATATTACAATATAATTTGTGGCATACATGAATGCATATCAAAAACTGTTTTATACAATAATTTATATAAAATTAAAACCAACCTTTCTGAGTCAAACTGACTATGTTTCATCGTATCCCCACCTTGTAATCATTTGTATGTCTTGTTAGCAGTTTAGACAGCAGAAAGGACTGGAGTATTAGAATATAAGATATTTCCTCCAATATGGCCACCAATAGATGCATTCTGTCAAATGAAAGCTCTACACAGGTGCTTTAGCAGACATGACATGCCTCAGTAGCAAACCTGGGATTTTCCTATTGTGAGGAAGTGTCAACTACACAGAGAACTCTTACCTTTCACATGAGTTACCACATAAGAGGGGGAAGGAAGAAAAACAAAGTAAACACTAAGGGCATGATTTCACTTTGTTTAATACTGCCCTTTGACAGTTTAAAGTGTACAAAAATAAAAGCGAAGTGAATGAAACAAATGTAAACTTGACTGTCATTTGTCATAAAGAAAAGCAATCAATAATGTTAGACTCAGTTTTAGTGTTTTGCCCTTTGAAAGGGACCTGGAGATGAGACTTTATCGATCTGTACGCTCATTCAGTCTCTGCTGATTGCAGCTGAACGGGGAGAACAGATGGAGCTTATTGGTGTCCAAAGGCCAGTACATTTAAAAAACAGCAGCAGTCAAAAGAGCAGCACGTTAAACAACACACAGATACAAAGTGAAGACAGAGCTGAGAAGTTTTCAAGAACAAAACTGCAGCTGTCAGACGTCCATGGTACAGTTTTAGTCCTACCTGAGAAGTTGCGCGTGGCAAGCATTGTAGTCAGAATAGCACCCTAGGGGAGAGATAAATGGACACTGAAATGAACAAACTCAAGTGTTTACACAGGTTTAAAGGTTAATGATTATGTAATGTGGTGCATATGACCGGATTTGGTTGATTTCTGTTGCATTTATCGGCTTAAGACTAAATCTATTTACTTTCTCATTAGAGCTGAATGCTGGAACTTGACAATGGGTCTTTAAAGAAGTTTGCCTGCTCTTGCTTGGGAGATCCTGTCGTCACTCACCTTGAGTTTCCTTCTGGCGTTGAACTTCTTCAGGCACTCCACAGTCTCCTGTCTGTGCATCATGGATGCCACAGTGGAGCGTTGCTGCAAACACACAGAGACGGTGTGTGGTGTTATATGATGTGTTCACAAACAGCGTGTGGTAGAAGAAGACCTGCAAAGAGTGGTGTTTGTGTGGGAGACGTACGCAGATCCAGGGGTGTTTGAGGGCATCTGTAGCAGTCACTCTCTTGGCTGGATTAATGGTCAGCATCTTGTTGATCAGGTCTTTCGCCTCTGGAGTCACTGTGTCCCACTCAGGAGAAGGGAACTGTTCCGAGAATGACATCACAATGTCCAATCAACTATCTACATTATTAGGCATTTGTCCCCCCATTTGTCTGGCTGGCTGCACAGTGAACAGGCAGCAGATACTGTGTAAAGAGTTACAGCCTGTCTGCTATGGTACAGTTGGCCAACTGATACTGAAACCATCTATAAACAAGGGTTAATGTCCTCCAGCTCTTTTAGTTGTATTTGTGTGCCAAATTACACAACTACATAAACTTGGGTTGATAATAAAGTGAAAAGCTGGAACTTCAATATAGGGATATCTATTGTCAAGTATTAGTTACAGTAGTTGTCTCACAGTATTTGCGTGTGTGTGTGTGTGTCACATCTTATGACTCACATCATAAGCACCAGCTTTAATCTGCTGGTAGAGTCTGTGCTGGTCCTCGTCCCAGAATGGAGGATATCCCACCAGGAGGATGTAGAGGATCACACCTACACACCCACACACACAAAAACACACAAACATACACACTGGTCAGTGTCATGACAGCAATGACAAACCTCTTCCACTATCACTTCTCACTGACTTTCCCTGCTGACGCTCCAACAACAAAGAACAATGCCATTGACTTTACCATCATATCTGCTACTTTGTACTTACCATCTATAAAGTGAGAACAAAAGATATGTAGATATATATATGTATATACACATATACATACTATATGATGTCTGCATAGAAAGCAGTGTGGTATCAGACACACTCTACGTGTTTGTGTTTACTGATGTTAGGGGAGAGGGTTTTGATTGGCTGGCCAGTTGCCATGAAAAGATGAAAGGTCCTCTATCTGCCGACGAGAAGGCATGACCACAAACACAACACCGACTATTGTTTCTGTGGATTAAGTGAGTCACCGCAGGTGTGTGGAAAGAAGTGTGTGTGTGTTTTACACATTGTGTTTGTTTGACATATCTAGCCCAGGTGGCCTGGCCCATCAGAAGGGTGCATAATGAACGACGGTGATGATTAATTCAAGAGGTTAGAGCCCTCTGTACTCCACACCCCCTCTCAGACACCCACACACACACACACACACACGCACACCATCACACACACAACCACAAACACAACCACACACATACAGCAGAGGACTGCGTTAAATGACATATATCTGGGCTAACAGACTGCATTCATAGAGCACTTTTCTAATCTTTAGATTACTCAAACATCTTTACAACACAACTCAGCATCCTCTTATTCACACAAGCATTTTTGAAATATTTAAGTCATGAGACAAAGAGCAAAATGTGAACCGAAGTTGTAAACCCCTCCCTCAGGTTGTTTAAACTGCAAGAGTTCTCCCAAATAGGACAGGACCCCAGTGTTCACAAGGGAAGCTGCAACCCTTCATTCAATTGAGGTTGTGGGGCGCCCTCAAGGAACGGAAAAACATCAACTCTAAAATGTATTGTAGGATTGGGATGAAAGGGCGTCTTACACTAAAGTTTGTATCTTTGTTTTGCATTAAATTAATGATACACATGTTGAATAAAAGCATAATATGACGTTCTTTTGTGGTAAATCACAGTTAGTGTGTGGCTAAGTGTTTATGATAGTTAGGGCTCATGATTACTATTCTAATCCAGAAAAAATACCCCAAATAACAATACCTTTAAAATAATACATCCCCAATTAAGTAAGAATGTTGTGTAAAACACAGATAAAATATATGCAATAACCACCCAGCTCACCCTGATGTATTAGAGTCCCCTCCGTCTCTTATAAAATAGTAGAGAAGAGCTCCACAGTGTGTCCACTTGTAACAGTGTGTGGTGGACTGCATGGTCAGCAACTCTAAGGCCTAACAGTGGACAGACCTGTTTCCCCTCCTGTTCTCCCTCAATACCTCACACTTTAAATATCACAATGTCATGCTATCTTTAGATGTTCTCTGATGACCCTGCTTTAATTGGATATATTGACAAAGGTGAGGAGTTAAAGCAGAGAGCTGTGCTGTGGAAGGTAACAAAAGACTAAGAAGATCACTGTGGATCTAAAGAGGGCCCAGGCACCAGTGACCCATGTTTCCATGGAGAGGGACAGTTTGGACATTACAGAGGACTTCATCTACATCATACAAGTTTACACTGACAATAACTGGAGACTGAGGTCCTTAACATCTGCCTGACAATTCTGAAGATGTTTAATGAGTCTGTGGTGGCCTGTTCTAGCCTGTTCTAGCAGATTAAAGTTAGCAGAGGCCAGCAGACTGAACAAACTGATCTGCGAGGCCAGTGACGTGGTAGGAGTGGAGCCAAACTCTCTAGAGACAGAGAACCTATCAGATAGGAGGATTGCTGTACAAGTGATGTGTCATCTTGAAGAACATCTCCATCTCACTTCCTGATGTGCTGGTTGAGTGCAGAAGTGTATTCATTTTACTGAGATGCTTCATACAGCGCCACAATAATTTGTGTCTATGGCCTTCAAACTTCTCAACTCTCCTCAGACACTCTGAGTTAATAAACTGGCCTTTGGATTCATTTTCACCCCATCAGTGTTTCAGTTTTTTCCTTCTTCTATTTTCTGTATATATTGTTACATATTTTATTGTATCATACATGTTTTTTATTAATTGTTTTTATTTGATTTTCCTTATAATTTCTAGGGCAACTGCTCATCCCTCAGGGATTGATAAAGTATACTGATTCTAAACTTGCTAATCCTTTTTTGACATATATTTCATTGAAAACTGTACAGAGGCAATAAACATTTGACCCCATCTACTTAACTGATTTAAATACAAGTATATTCTTAATTTGATGCCAGCAACACATTTCAAAAAAAAGAAGGACATGAACAACAACAGAAAGAGGAAGTTGTGGAATGCTGAAAACCCACCTGCTAAGAACAGTACACAGGTAAACAGGTTTGGTGGCAACAGGTCATGGTTGAGGGGAGATGTTCACACTTTTTGAATCATGATTATTTTAAAGATATTATTAGGTGAGCTCCAGGACACTTCATAAATAAATAAATACTATCTATAAGCACAGGTTGTTTGCAAATAACCATATTCTGTTCTTATGTTCTGATGCAATGTCCCAGTCTTTCTGAATGACAATTGTGTGTTAGTTATTCTTTAGTTTTGACTGACTCTGAAGTCATAATCATAATCATAACCACAAGCTCTTAAATGTTTACTCTCCAAATGTTTAACTTTGTGACTTTGTTCTGAAGTACAGCTGAACTGAGTCCCTTAGTAGCAGCACACACTGTGGTGCTTTAAATGAGTAATTTTGGGTAAACATGCCTATTCTTTCTTTTCTAGAGTGAGCCTATCAAAGACCTCCACTGGCTCCCCATCCCACAGCGCATCCATTTCAAACTTCTTACCATCATCTATCATCTTTAAGTCCCTCCACAACCTGGCACCCGCCTACCTCACTGAGCTCCTCCATCTCCATACCCTCTCCCGTGCCCTCCGCTCAGCCGACGCTCATATGCTGTCTCTCCTCACCAGGACTAAACATAAGACCTGGGGGGACCGGGCCTTCTCCGCTGCCGCCCCTACCCTCTGGAACGCCCTACTAAAACATATCAGAGACTCCCCCACACTCACCTCCTTCAAAAAAGCCCTCAAGACCCACCTCTTCAATAAAGCATACACATAACGTTTTTTTATTTTTGACTCTGACCATTTGTAAAGCGTCTTTGAGTACTGAGAAAAGCGCTTTATAGATATTATGCATTATTATTATTATTATTACTATCTCTTTCTAATTTCAAAATAAGCTTTGCAAAAGAACCTCTTAGTCATTACATAAATAAATACTTAATCATTAATTTGAAAATGTCAATATTTGGTTTTAGACAATGACTTGATGATCTACAGTTTATCCCTCCATCAATTGTTTCCGAGCAGTGTGTAATTGATATCAAACTTACGCTTTGCAATGACAAAAATCCAGAATAACTTGGAGCGATAAAATATCACAGGAAGCTATTGAAGAGAAACTGTGACTGTTTTTTATTGCCATGATTTGTCAGTTGTCGAAATATTGAGTATGTGGTAAACTGAACAGTTGTGTTGTTCAGGATAAAAAATAACATTAAGTCCAACTGAATATTTAGGATCAGTGGCTAAATAAACAACCAATTTATGCAACAAACAAACAAACAAACAAAAAAGTAGCTGCTGCACAGGGTTTTCCTAAATTAAACAAATCAAATCAACAGTTAAGTTAGCCAAGAGTCTTACCACAAGCCCACATGTCCACCGGCTTGCCGTAGGGATCTTTCCTCAGCACCTCTGGAGACAGGTACCCTGGTGTCCCAGCAAAACCTGGAACACATTCATATATAAGCACCAAACAAAAACACAACATACAAAACATAGCATCTATTTCAAATGAAGCTTTCACTGTATCACAGATTTCTAATTTGTTCAGCTTAACACTGAAATCACAACCTTCTGTATGTCCAAGTCTATCAAAAGCTTGTTAGGCTCCTGTTCTAAAAGCAAAACCTTTCACAGTTTCTAAGGATCAGTGGTCTCATAAAGTTAAGTTTATGAGCTGAAGCTTACAAACTCAGAGAAAAAAAACATCCCTTTGTGGGCTTGTAGTTTGGCTCGTGACCAGTAACAGTCTACTTTAAAAAAAGCCTCAAAGTACCAGCAGACCCTTTGGGCAATCAGGCGTAGTACGACTAGTAGTAAAATCAGAACACTGAGTGAACCGTTTCCAGATGGAGGCTGGGGCTGAGGGAATAGAGCAATTATTTTCCTGATCTATAGGGAATAGGAAGAAGAAATAGGTCTCAAATATATTTAATCCAAACTTGATCTAAGAGCCGAGAGCAGTAGCACACCTAGTCCCTTTAGATAGGTAGTTAGGGCTTTGATGAATAAATGGAATAGTCAAAAACCATTTCAAGAAAACTGGGACAAAAAAATCTCAATGTTCTGCTTTCTCCAATTCACTCAGTAAAACATTTCCTGAGAAAAGCAGCTGGAAATTTCACAAGTGTTACACTGTCAAGAGAACTACACATTCAGAGAGATTTGAACATGACTTTTTTCATTTTATATACATAAAAGCTACTGATTAATAAACATCCCTTCTATGTAAATTGGCTTAAAGCATGTATAGCAAAATGACAGGGAATGAAGACGAAGCTAAAGCAACCAAGGGTTCATTAATATGTAAAAGTGGCTTCTGTGATGGCTGATAGTATTGTAGCCACTGCTGCCTCATGTCACATTCCTTTATAAAGACCCTAAAATACCTGATTTAGATCCTGAAGGACAGATATTAAATACCAATACGGACTTCAATCAAAGACAGTGTAAAGTGAATTCAGGCAGTTAAACATAATGTGCCAACACCTATATAATGTCATTAACAAGTGTAATAGTGCTGGAAATATGAATCTAAAAATGACCACAGACTCACAGAAGAAAAACTAGTTAAAGACATTTGTACTCACCGAACCATGCCTGCTGGTCTCCCTGCACTTCAATGGCCAGGCCAAAATCTGCCAGTTTAACCGCAGCCCCCTTCAACTTGCTTGCTAGGAGCAAATTCTCCGGCTTAGAGTGAAGAGAGACAGATAAAACTTTTAGTTCCCGTCACTAAGAGAGTGATGTCATTTTAAAATGAAATTAACTTGACTGAGGTCAAATTCTGAAAGATTTCCTTGATTTTTTCTGTTCATTTTTTTACGACGGCTAACAGGCTTTTGAACAGCGGGATGGGTTGTTGTAGTTCACTGAGTAATAACTTTAAGTACTGATGTCATACAGTGTGTTTGAGCGTTGAGCAGTTGGACTGATAGCTGAGCTACAAGCCGACTGTATTAGCTGCCCAGTCTAGTAGATAAATGTCAAGTGAAGGAAGGCTTGCCAGAGTCAGGGTCCAGCCTCTACACACAGCAGACTCAACACACACACACACACACACACACCAAGTCAAGACTGACTCATGAGGAACCCCATTACATTCAGGTTTAGTCAGGGGCCATGGTTAACCTCAGCCAGCAGCACAGGTGAATGTCTCTCAACAAGATGCTGGCGGGCTGTGATCAAATTGGGCGTACAAGCCCGGCTGGTGGAGACGGAGTGGTGAGAGAGGCGGACGGTGACTCACGCCAAACCCCAGTGAAAGGACGAGGGGGGTTGTGCTTGAGGAAAGATTTGGAGAGGATGAATAATTCATTTACTGACATTTTCAAAGCAGTTTACTTGATGGAGTCAAATTAGAAATTATTCAAAATGACTGAAATGTATTTCAAGGTAATAATAACAACAGTGGGTGGATGCTGTTGATCAGGACAGCTGCTTTCCTTTTCCAACTATTATCTTAAGTTGTCTTTACAACAGTGGGCACGCAAGCCATAATTCATTCTGAGCTTCTTAGCATACGTTTGTTCTACTGCAATCTGACTCACACACTGTTTCTATATTTCGTTTTTTATTGGTCGTATAAAAAACAACTTGGCAACATTAAGTGCTTGCTGAAAGAGTTTACTCCATATTTAACCAGTATATTTTGGCTCAGGGCTCTTATCATTGTACACAACAGCTAGAGGAGCAGAGAAGAGCTCTGTATAATAAGAGATGGCAGAATCGTCAATTAACAAATAAAAACAAGACAATAAGATGGCTGGCCTCTTAAAGGCATCCAGTTGTGGTTGTTTGGAAAAATGTAAACAGGTTGCATTTGGACATGGTTGAACAACACTTTGCATCATCTTGAAAGACTGAGACAAAATACAATGATGCACAACAAAGACGTTTGAGCTTAGGAGTGGCAATAAACAATAATACATCAGTTTCTCTAAAATGCCTCCAAACCCATGAAGGTAAAACATGCTGCAGTTGCACTCAACGGTTTATTCTTATATAAATTGCATATTTAATAATTAAATTAATAATTTCAATTATGTAAAGCACTTAAGAGTTTCTCAGAGCAGAGGATCTTTTAATAAATTTTAATACATTTTTCTTCTGACCAAAGAAAGTGCCAGAACTGGGCAATTCTGTCCAGAGTGTCTCCAGCTGTATTTAAGAATCCTTGAAAATACCCATAATTTTTAAAACGCTGCCACTGTTGCTCTTATACTTTCATTTTTAACCCATACAGTGTATACACAATGTACACCAGAATGAATTATGGCTTATACTGTGCTTATACAGTCTTCAAAACATTTCAATCCAGCCTAAAGGATTCAATCCAAAAAGGCATCACACGTTTCATTCAGTAAAATCAAGTAAAATCCATTTCCATTAGTCTATGTTAATGTTTCAAGGTTTCCGAGCAGTTAGTAAAGAATATGTGAATTCTGAATCGTGCACTTCCTCAAACCTTTGTTTTGGGCAAATGTTTGAGGTGGGGGGAGGGGTAAAAACAGGCAAACGGGAAAAGAGAGAGAGGTTGAGGGAGGTGTTGGGGTGAAAATGCATTCATAAGCATCATGCAGTCATTGCAAACATTCTCCACCATTTGTTTTCCCCAGCCCTCTGCAACCAACCTGTCTCAACCCTGAAAAAACATCATGTAACTTGGACAGGAGGAAGGGGTTGACTGAAGGAGAGAAAGGTAAGTTTTGAGTTGGAGTCAGGAACTGAGTACTCTAGCCTCAATCCCAACCTAAAAACCCTAAAAACCTAACCACAGTATGACATGGGTTTGCTTTGGAGGGTCCTGTTTCTTTGGAAAGGTATGCTACACAGGATTTTTCAAAAAAAAAAAACAATGTATGGACTATAATGTAAATTTTAAATTAATCCCTTATCTTTTATCTATGTATCTAAAGAGACACTTTCTTCTTCCGGTATTTTCTTAATTTCTTTTAAGTAATGGCGGAATTTTATAAAGACTGAGAGATATTGGTTTTAAATCATTGGTAATGATTCATTTGAATAATCATTACATTTTTGTTTTTTTAAACATCATTTTTAATTAAATGTGATTCCTTAGAACGTTATTGCAGTGAAACAATTTGAAAAAGATGTTTTTATTTTTCAGTTTTTTGCTGCTTTGTTTTTGGTGAGACTGCTTTCTCTCTTTATATTCTCTGTAGCATATTTAACCACTACTGTTCTCTGTCCCTTGCTCATTGTGAGGGGGAGGTTCCAGTTTGGTGTGTTTACAAACATTAACCAACAAATCCTACAAAGGATATTGTTTAACGAGATACCTGAAATAAAAATACAGAAAGTAGAATCCCACCTCCAGAAAAAGCACCTCCCCAATTTTAACCATTTATTTTGTACAATAACATAATAACTGATGATAAATGATGAAATCAAAATGGCTAAGGCTAAGGCTAAGAAAATATAGTGGCAACAAACTGGTACTCAAGCTTTGTATCAAGACTTTAAGATTGCTCCTAATAAGTTGTAATTACTAGAAGATTTGATAAATTGTTTTATAATCTCTTTCATAATCACACAGATGGTACATATGGATTGAGGGTTCTTACTGAGCTGAAGCATCATTGCTTTTTTTGTTTTACAAATCTCTAAACCTGTAAATCATTCAGACAGCCTCTAATTACTACCTAGCGCGACTCTCAGGCCTGCAGATATGGTTACACCGGCTCCACACATGCAAACAGTCAAACTCACATGGTAATGAATACTCATAAATGCCCAGAAAGCTTTTCAGTGATGGAAATGTGCAGGATCTGGCCAGGCGATGTTATCAACGTGCCACATTCCTGCAGCTGTCATATCAGCATATTGCCCCGTTCATTTACCTTGAAAATGTTTGCTCACATGCATGACTGGGTTTCTGCATGTGAGAACAATGTACAGTGTACAGTTTTTGTCAGACTGATCAGGATTTATGCTCTCTCCCTGCTAGCAGTGTGTTATAGCTATAATTGGATTTTGTCTAATATATCAAGCCATAAAGCAGATAGAATTACTAGCCTGCCCAACCACGCTAAGGGCTCTGCTTCAGTCTGGAGCATTTCTTACTGACAAATGCATACACTCTATTTAGTTTCCAAACATTGCTTTAAAACTACTATGCAAATTGTTTCATAATTATCTTATAAATTATTCAGTACAATGCTGGGATTAACTTTTGAATGAGACTCAGAGATAAAAAGAAATAAGAAAAGTGCAATGTGAATGAGACAAGTAAATAAAATAAAGATAGGTGGCAAGTTCAAAGAAAAGTGTCATAGTATTTATAGTATAGTATTTATATAGCATCACCATGATGCTCACTAACAACTTAAGAGCCAATTGTCAAGGGTTCTGAAAGCCTCAAGACAAATGAAAACCACTCTTTCAAAAGATGTTCCCTCATTTTAAGTTCAGTGATGGTCGCCATAGTGCAGTTAAACATGTCACTCCAAAATATCTCACAGGTACACAGTTTAGTTGAGATTTGGTGACTGTGAAGGCTTAAACATGTGGTTCACATTTTCATTTTCACCAACACAATCAGTGAGTCTTCAATCCTGAATGGAAGCTTTGGCTTTTGTTGCTTTTCTTCACTTATTTATTTGGGAATTTTCTATAATCTGTCAAGCCAAGTGGATTAATAGGATGCCTTTATGAGTTTTGTTGCAATATTTCCACATTATTAGCTCATCAAATAGATAGAAAAAGAACATATTAGAGGAGTGTGTAGGCTTATAGTGACTTGAAATTAACACAAACAGCCACAGGAGACAGTAAATGTTAAGAATGTGAAAGCTGAGGAATCAAAAAATTGACTGACACAAGCTATTTTCTGCTGGTTGAAGATCACACAGGCTGCTGCATTTTGAACCATTTACAGGAGTTTGACTGTACATGCTGCCAACTCTGCTACAGTAGCATAACACTGTGAAGTAAAAAGCAGCATGACCTGGTGACAGCACGACAGAGATCACAGCAATGGAGCTGAGTTGGTTACTACTGTTGTGATGAGCAGAATTACGGGCTAAGATTATCGTTGATTCAGTCTAAGAGACACAGCTGAGGGTAGCCTGCTCCTCATCCCTGCTTGAGGCTCATGGCTACATTAGCCAGTAGTAGCATGACACAATTAAAATTTATATGTTTAGTACCCTTGTGCTAATTTTGTTTCTTTGTCAGATAAATTTTCCTCTCTGGAGGACAATAAACTTGTGCTGTATTCTGTCTCTGACTAGTTTGTCGGCAGCTTAATGTGATAAGTTATAACAATGCATGATGTAAAAAATGACATATGTATATCTGCTTCATCAATATTCATTCTTCAAAAATAAAAAGTTTTGATGGTACTAGAGGAAAAGCAGACATTTTACTATAACAAAAAAGGGGGCCATTACTGCTCTGTGCAAAGTTATGACACTTTCATGCAATAAACCCATGTGTCTAAACGCTTCATAGAAACTATAAAGCTTTTACAAACTTTGTAAGGATAGCTAAGTGCTATGTATGTGCGTATTTGTGTGTAGGTACGTGTGTTCACTTGTTTGTTTTTGACTCCTTGTATAGCTGAAAATCATAATTTTAAGGGATAAAATCAAATGAATACACACACAATGTGGAAAAAAGTGCTTTCCATGGTGACTGTGCTCTGCAGCTTGCTTATTTGTTTTGTTGTATTTGTTTTGCCTCTGTGTTTCTGCAGTGAGCTGTGACAGCTGCCTGGCAACAGCCAATCAGAGTGCAGAGAGAGGGCTGTCGGCAAATGCAAAATCCGTGTTTATTATTACTGGGTATAAACTAAACCTCAGACACACCTGGTTCATTTGATTGGCAAATCAGTTTTGGGAGCAAACCATAGGGAAAAAAAATGCAGCATTAGGGATGGAAATGAGACTTATATAAACATAATGTTTACTTATATCCAAACATACCACTAATGATGATACATGAGCTCAAATGCACTTAAACAGTCCAACTTAGCTAGCAATAATGATCTATGTTTTATCTCTATTTTAAATAGCAAACTTCCTTATATACATCCATTAACACCATCAGACAGCTGCTATCATCTTCCTTCATTTCTCCATTGTCTCCACTTGTAAATATTTTTTCTAGTGTTTTTGTCAGGATGTAGTGAGGCATCCCAGACGCTTTATTGGCTGACTTCCAGCATGACAAACTATGTTTATTTTTGTTCACCACTCTCCACGTCTGTTGGGTCAGTCTATTGTTGAACTGATATTGTGTAATTTGATCCTGGGCATCAAACCCGCCCCCATTAAAAGCTGCACTTGAACATTCTGTGGTAGCAAATACAAATACAGATGCACAACAAATGACCCACTTTTACTTTAAATAAAGAATCTTAGATTTTATTTGGTCACTTTTCTTGAGAAACAAGCTGTACAGAAAGTCATTTTAAATTAGATCACTGCATAGGTTATATAATTTGATGTCTCAACTTCACAGCTCATGGTAGATGTTTTTCAGACATATGTGCCTTTTAATGAGGCCAAAGCACAGTATGCACTGCTGTTTGTAGCTGGAGACTATGTATAGAGCTGCCAATCTTATTTTGAAACTAATTAACGCTTTGCTTTGTTTTTTCACTTTTATTTTCTGGTGCCAGACTCCACGTTCCCCTTTAGTGGGTGCACTATGCCGGCACAGTGGAAGTGTGAAATAGATATTTTATCAGAACATGACCCCGGAAGATGTAAACATCTACACATAGAGCATGAAAGTAAGGGTGTAATTTTTCATGAGACAAAAACTGAGAGAACAGCTTTACATCAGTGTAAATACTGAAAGAACAATCAAACAGGATACAAATGGAGAAACAAATACAGAGGACAAATGAGACGTGGTGGAGTGTGAGGCCAGAGGACAGAGAGGAAAAGAAGAATCTTTACTTCTTTGGTTTTATTGCTGAGTCTACTTACCTTGAGGTCGCGGTGGACCACGCCCATCTGGTGGCAGTGGAGCACAGCCTCTAGGATCTGCTGAATGCAATGACTGCATGCAAACACCAGGGGGCCATGGGTTAGTGACAAGCCACTACTCACTGTATGTGGCTGTGAGCTCGCTTTGACACTCAGGGAGCTGCTGGCCATGTTAGCTTGGAGACTGTACAGCAACGTGGCAACTGAACCCCCCCACCAAGCAGCCAAAATGCTAGGCACTAAAAATAGACCATTTATTCAAAAGCTGCTCTTTGATCACTCTTTTGTTTTTTTGTTTGTGGTCACCAACTAATGTATGCTGTGACAGACCCAAAAAAGAAAAAAAAAAACAACAGAGCTATGATTTTATCATCTACTTTTTTTCTAACAACATGGCCAACTCTCTGCCTGAGTCTCAAAACAGAAGTGGTGTTAGCTCCTAGCCAACTGGAGGCTGAGACTGAGAGACTGAGGAGGAGACGTAGGAGCTGACGGAGGGTGTGGTTTAAATCTGATCCTGGTTCTCAAGTGATAAGCCAACAATGCAGAGCAATTTTCAGATTTTGCTTCTCCTTAAAGAACGAATAAGACATTACTGTTACATAAATATGGAAACATCACATTGTTAACATCACATTCAGAGAGATGTGCGACTGAGTCAGTTAATATTAAATATAGAGTAATTTGTTCTACAGGAAAATTCAAATGACTCTGTCCAAATCAAAACAAAACTGAGTTCTTCACCCTGACTGACTGACTGACTGACTGACTGACTGACTGACTGACTGATTGACTGGCTGACAAGCTCAAACAACCTGGAAATTCAGTTCCTAATGTTACAGTAACTTGACACTGATTGTCAGTGACTGATTGATTCTATTGTAAGCAGGTGAAAATCAAGATCAGCAGGTTGGACTGAATGCATTTTGAATGCATTGCAGTTTCGAGTTCATTTAACAGTGACATGATTCGGTTTTACAATAACATATCTTGTTTAAAGCAATGCTTACAGAGATAATCTATACAATAAATGAAAAATTTTAACTTTAATGACATTTGCAACTTTGGTTGAAGAGGTGGGTATTATGTTCTTCCCTTTAGATAAGAGGGACCCACATCCTTTTGGCAGTGAGCTGAAGCTGCAGGATTTGATGAGTTAAAGGACTACAAATGAGGATCCCAATTCATTTAAAATCTTTACTAAAGTGTGGCAGAATCAAGAGGTTTATTCATCTGATAACTTATGTACATGGTGTTGACATAAAGGAGCTTATTCATGTAGATGTGAGGTTGAAACTGTGCTTGAAGTGAAATGATGTCAGAGCAGACATTTGTGGTCTGATGATGAACTTGGTGCTTTTCTCAAATCCTAAATTTTAGTACTGCAAAAGTTAAATTGAAATTTGGTATAGAAATGATCATACATTGATGTCGTTGTATCGAAAAGCCACAAACATCCCTCGCCCTCCTCTCCAGCTCCTCCTCTCTCAGCTGTCAGCCTGCCAGCGGCCGTGTCAGAGCATGGTTCTGGACAGATGCTACATGCACTTTGTGCTCTGGCATACAGGAGGGGCAGGCCATGATGAGATCTACCAGCCCCCCAACAATACATGACCCACCGCCTCCTCAACAGTCGACCAGCCCACAATGCCCTGCAGCAGGTGGATCTGTAAACACTCCTGTTAGGTGGCGCTGTGTGAGGGTGACTGGTGGAGGAGGGGGTGTGGTTTTGGAGGAGGCGGAGCTCAGTGAAAGGTTAATTGGTCGATTGATCAGGCAGTGGAGGAGCAAGGCAGGGTGCCACAGGTGGGCAGGCCTGTGTCTTTTTATTGTTACTGTTGTCACTTACTAACCTTTAGGTCCCTGTGCACTATGCCATTTATGTGGCAATGATTTACACTTTCTAGAATCTGCTGTATGCAGTGACTGTGAAAGAGAAAGAGACCAGGCCAGAAGCAAAAAAGGAGAGGAAGAGGGAGAACAGGAAAATTTCAGGAAAAAAGGAAAAAGAAGAGGCAGACAGAACACACCAAACACATGAAATAACAACACTTGACTGACAAAGGAAACGTTTTAAAGGAATAGTTCAACACTCTGGGAAATGCAGTTATTTGCTTTCTCTTCAACAGTGAGAAAAGACAATCATGTCAAATAGGACGGGTTCAGCATAGCTTAGCATAAAGACTAAAGGCAGGGCAAAACACTACCCTGGCTTTGTCTAAAGTTTAAGAATACAGCTGCTTTCACCACTAAAACTGCTGTATTTACATAATGTATCTTGTATATTTACTCTTCACATAGATACAGTGTAAAAATTATATTATGTGCTTATGGGGGGTAGTAGATGCTAAAAATATTTCTTGACAAACAACAGTAAATCCTCCCACCCAACATTTCTGTGTCTGTGGCTGTGATGCAGGTTGCTGCAAACAGTTCACAAACACAAGACTTGGAATAGGTCACTCTGCAGGCAAAAATTGTACTTGGATACCTCACTGTGTAAGATTTTGAGAGTCTGCACACAGCAGCAACACCAGGCTGTTCTCAGGCAAAAATACTTTCAACACATAACCTAAAATAGAATAATAGCATGCAGTTTTACATTTCTGGTTGAGTTTAACTAAGGAGTAAATGTGTTAATCAATGAACTTTCACATTGATTGTATGTGTGTTTTTCACTTTTAACAAGGCGGGACAGCAGCTTTCTCCTGCTTCATACCTTTATGCTAAGCAAGGCTAACTACATCATTACTTAAGGCAAAAACA
This sequence comes from Ctenochaetus hawaiiensis, assembly GCA_029783645.1. Classification (NCBI taxonomy): domain Eukaryota; kingdom Metazoa; phylum Chordata; class Actinopteri; order Acanthuriformes; family Acanthuridae; genus Ctenochaetus; species Ctenochaetus hawaiiensis. Next base: position 1,744,410 of record JAPZDY010000016.1, read on the forward strand.
TGACATCACTTTTGTAAAGACAACATGTTGAAATGTTCCTTTAAGTCATTTAACAAGTGGAGAAAAATACAGAGGACACATGCATATTCTTTTCGTCCTTAAAGCTCTTTCAGATGTGACCCTTAAAATCATTTTTACAAATCAATAAAATCCACATCAAAAGAGAATCCAGACCTTGAATTCGAGGATATTAGTCTTAACGATAAACTTTAAACTTAAATCCAACCGAATGGAAAAATTAAAAATCATCAAAATAATTAAAATTAACCTGTATATGATCTTGAAAATGCAAGAGAAAATAAAGTTGCTTTGTTTTACAAAACTGACCTGTAAAACAGGGGTTCTTTTTGGAGTGGATTTTTAATAGGTCAGATGATAAAAATGGGAAAAAATAGAAAAAAGAAATGTAAAAAGAGAGAACTTGGGCAAAAAAGGCATATCAAAGGCAACATGGTGAGGTGACCTTTTTTTAAAAACACATAAATTTGACTGACTTAACTCAAGCTGACTCATCACAGCAGGGATTTGCATTTCCAATAAAAAAGCATCCTGCAAAAATTGTGCGTTTTACTGATGAAGAGCTTGTCGTGAGTAAATTGTTACGTTGGCTGTGAGTGTTGTTCCTTCACACGGCGCTGCAGGTAAAGTACGCTGCTTACCTGCTGGAATTGAGCTATTTGCAGGGGTGCAGTAAGAGCCTGCTGTCTGCAACTCTTAATCCAGCATCTCTGTGGTTCTTTCTGCTTGTACTCTTCACCCCACAGTACTAGTGGACTCGTTTTATTGAATAATAGCTACTAGCAAACCTCCTCTAATTGGGTGATAAATACATTTTATTTCCTATAAACTCTTCACAGTCAAAGTCCCCTGTTATTTTCTTTTTTGAAAGCTTTCATTATGTAGCAAAACTGGAGAATGCTGGGTTTTCAAACAGCAGCAACTTAACATGACTTCTGTGCAGCTGAAAGTGGATTTGATGAAAAAGTCAAAAAAAGTAGATTTATAAAAAAACAAGAACAGGGATGCAAAAGAGAAACTAAGTTTTAATCCAGTGAGATTCAGTTACAAACTCCAAACATTCAAAGAAAGCACAAACTTTAAAAGCATCTTTCTTTGAGTTAAATCTTGCAATACACACTAGTTTTAGGGAGAGAACGGGGGCAGTTGTGGGTTTTGACGTGGGAAATGAAACATCACCACAATCTGCTTGAATATGCCTTTTTCGCCAAAGAAGACTGAATGGTTTTCACATCACATTTCTTCAGTGAATTCAGAAATATCAGTACAACACTGACCTGGCATCAGCTTCACTGTAGTACTCCCTGGCAACAATATCCTCAAACAACTCACCACCGGTAACTCTGAGGGACAAAGAAATGAAGTGCCAGACAAAAAAAGGATGAGAAAGAGAAAGTTGGAAAGAAAACATATGTCTGAAATAGAGGCACACTGTAAAATCACATGTTTATTTTTGCACTTAAAGAGGAGAAAAAGCTTGATTATGTTGCCCAGTAACAAATGTCATCTGCAAGAAATTTTCTTACTCAGGCCAGCTGGGTCTAAAGAATGGATTATGCTGTTGTGGCTGAATGGGAAAATCTCTACAATAATATTTTCAGCAGATATGGTAACACAGCATATGGACATTGTTTATACAGCTGGAATAGGTTTCCATGACTTTCCATGAGGTAGTGGCTGAAAGCCAGAGTGCTTCTCCAAGTGAGCAATACAGACTGGAATATCTATACCAGAACAGAGGTGCACCAATAATGGAGTGCTACAGTTTACATCATGCTGTGAATCAACGTTTAGACCTCAGAGAATGACAAGTTCATGTACTGTAGATGTCAATCAATATGTAAAGTAGTTCAGCCCAGCGGGAAAGCGAAGCATGTCACTTTTTCTCAGATTGCTCTACATTATATGCATGTAGTAAAATATAGCAAAAACCATATGTATGTATAAATGTTACAAGCTAACACCTAATGACAACAATGAATAACTTCAAAGCTTCTTTCAACCTGTGTATTTGGATATAGGTTTGATAAGTGGGATGCAGCTAAAGAAAGAGAAAAGAAAAGCAAGAATGGATACAAAGAGTTAACACTGGGGGATAAATCAATGACACCACAGGATGGTGACTGAAGCACAAACGCGTCAAAAGTGATGTGCTCCTCTGAACTCACTGATCATATGTAGGCTACTTTAGAGCCAAACATGATAGCAACAGTAGTATGATCTTCATCTGATTGTGTAAATCTTGATATTCACTCATTCAATAACATGGCTGGAAGAAACTGTCATTAAACATCCTGTCAAATTATATTTGCAGTTGTCAGCTGTGTTCCTGTTCTATTTACTGGAATAGTGAACAATGCTTTTGTAAAGTAAGGACGCTAAGACACGCCTACTCGATATGCTTTGCAGAAAAACCTGCCTTTACTCTTACAGCTGTTCCAGGCGTCTTCAAAAGCCAAACTTGCCTATTTACATGCATAGTTGCCTAATTTCTGAACAGCATTAGAAAGTTCTACAGGTATCTGAGGGTGACCAGCTAACTGGATGATGGTCTGGCTACCCTTGTAAGGTAGCTTTGTGTCGTGGCAGAGCTTGTCAACTGAAACAAAAAGATGCCATGGATAAATTGCTGTAATCTCAGGCCTATCCAGTTCATAGTAATGGTAGAAGCAAGGAGGGTCTTGCTGCAAGGCATAGTGGGTAGGCACGTCCAGAAAGTCATGATAATCTCTCCACTCTAAGTATTAGCTGTGCCCTCAGTCATTAGCAGGGAAACTGAGTTATCGCGTGTGAAAAACTCAAAATGTTGATTGCAATACGCATGACAAGATAAACTAATGGTTTTAATTCTTTTTTCTTCTGATAGTGACCATGGTAAAAGCAGGATAATGCCTTTTAAGACGTCCATAATCAGGAATTAATGGGCTCCTCCAAGGCATCCATATGACAGGCAGTCCATTAATTCCTGATTATGGACACTGCATCGGGTATTATCCCTCACTCCGCTCTGCTCAATAAGTATAAGGTTAATAATATATTAGCTCCATCTTTCATTCACAGTCAATTTGTATTTCTCAGTTGCAGTGTTATGCCTTGTCATCCTTCTAGACAGGTTTTCTATTTTGGGAAATTAAAGAAATGATTTTTATTCGAGTACTGTCTATTAGACAACAAAATAGCACCGCAAGTAGTTTTCTTTAGTCATTAGTCAAATTTAATGCATTGCTTGAATTAATTTTAAAGCAATTTCCTTTCCTGCTGTCAGATTAGACAGTAAACAACAGCTGATACTACACAGGAGAGAAGAGGAATGAAAGAGATGTTCAGTTA
>JAPZDY010000016.1:1747857-1768965 GCA_029783645.1 Ctenochaetus hawaiiensis
GATGAGAGGTTTATTGAAAAAAGGAAGGAAGATTAAATGTCGAGACAGAGAAAGGACATTAGGGTTACAATTAGGAAGTAACACCGATTGCTTTATCAACAAATTGGGTATTAGAGATGTAACAGAGAATGACAAGGGACCACAGATAAACAAGATAAAAACTGGACAAAAATTTAGCTAAAGAAGACTTTTAGAGCTGCATTCAGGGACTCATGGTCATACCAACATGTCTGAGTTTCATATTTAAGTTACTGTATTTTCAGTGTGATGCTTCTCCTGCAGGGAATGAAGCAGATAGTTCACATTTTACATTTCATGAGAACACATCAGAACTGATGACTGTATATATATCTATATATCTATTATGCAATCAAGCTCATATGTAAATTGTCTTCGTGTGTGTTTGTGCATGTGTGTATGATGCAGTCTATGCATTAAGTTGTATGTGATGGTTCTGTGAAGTGTCTGACCGTGATGAGGGTGTGTGGTGACTGAGCACACAGCGTGGTTGAGACAGATGGAACAAAAAGAAGGCGAACACATTACATCTAATCTCCCATACTGCCTCAGTGACAGGGCATCTGATTAGCAGCTGTCAGATTTTACCTCTCCTGAGCATGATGTGAATGTGTGTTGCTATGTGTTTGGCGCTTAACTATGTGTCTTAATGTGCAGAAATAAGAGTCCTGTACTTACAAGTCAAAGACCAGATAGTGGAATCCTTCCTCTGATATGCTGTCATGGAGTCGCACTGTGAGGAAGAAAAAAAAAGAGGGAGAAAAACAGCCAAATCAATGTTATTCAATTATATAAAACACTCTACTGCACCAGGCAACCTGCCACATTGGCAGCATTAGGCAACTGAGTTATGAGCACTTTGATTTAAGCACAAACTGAGTAGAGAACACCAGTGAGCGGTTGTCTGTTCTCAGTGTGAAGTATTGTTGAGTTTTTCACATCACTGGTCAATTTTAGCTTTCTCTGCTCAGTGCTGTTTCAGATGTGTCAAGTTCATTTTTGATGCAACGCAAATTACAGTGAATAATCAAGCAGATCACTGATGAAGGGCTGTGAAAACACAAGGTGTCAAAAACTACTGTTTCAACACCTTTTTTTATCATGTGTATTCATTAATGCTAAAAACCTTCAGAATCCATTATTGCGAAACAAAGGGGACAAATTCCAGGAAAGAACATAGCTAGAATAGAAAAATTGTGTATTTAAAAAGAAGAGCACACTCAAATCAACTTTGGTAACTGGGCATGGGAAAAAATTAAGCTTTTTGTGTCAGCTATTAAACTGTAATCACATTCAAACATGTCAGCAGTAATAAAAAACATTTTTTTATGACAGTTACCTGTTTTGTTTTAAAATGTATCTACACCATAATAAGCAAAGATTTTTCAAGTTAATCAGATTAACTACGTTTGTCATTTTACGCATTTCGAGGTCATTTCAACCCAGCATTTCCTATGACATGTTTCTTTTGGTCAAAGTTCCAGAAAATGCCAATATAACTTATTTATATTAATAACAACATATCAACATCTCAAATGTAACATAGTAATGTAACATGCAGTATGTGTAGTACTGATCATAACTTGTGTTTACAATGTCTTACAAGCTCCCGTGAATCCAGTGAAAGTAACATGAGCAACATACAACATCATGGCAGGACAACACTGATAAAATCAAGTTTGTCATATGCAAACTCACTAACACGCCTACGCATTTGAATTTGTCGGCAGATATTGTGCTCTGCACGTCACTCCTGCTGCTCTATTTTTAGCACTCAGGATCTATGAATGAGCGTGAATGTCAGAGAGCAAGGCTGTCTCTTTCACTTTGTTAAACAAAATGAGCATGAAGGCACAGAGGTAAGAACTCTGTCGGCGGTCAGGTTTCACTGAGCCAATTAGCTTTCCTGCCTAATAGACATGAAATGACAGAGTGTGAAGACACAAAAAAAGAAACTTAGAGTAACATGATGCCTCTTACAAGGACTAGAGTAGGGTACCTACTGTAACATTAGCTCTGAGATACCAGCTTCTTAAATGGCTTTAGAATTTTTGCTTGAGAAATGACTAATAATCAATTATCATGGCAGTTACAGATATTTTTCTGGTTATCAACTAATAAGTAAACTCAAAAGAACTCTTAGGCTGCAGGCTTTTAATTTGTCTCCAGCAGTGATTTATGCCTTTTGCAAATGAAATGAAAAAACACCACCTACCAGCTGTAGCTTAAAAACATTAATTCCCATTTAACTGTGCTAACAACCCAAACAAAGTGTGGCTATTGTAAAAGTTCTCTCTGTTCCTGACAAGAGACTGTCAGGTATGTAAAAGAAATTGCAACACTGTAAAAAATCACCAATCTCCCTGTTTAAGTTCTCTTCAAATCATATAAATAATTTCTATTAAATTAATAATTTTTTAATCTAAATCCCCAGTGTTTGATGCAAGTTGTTCATGAAAGATAAGATGAACAAAACCTTGGTAGGCTACACCTATTATGCATAAGGCACATTTACTCAATGTGTCACATCCTCTGCTGCACATTTTGCTTTAAAGCTGCAGGTTGTGAACAATAATTTAACTGCCACTCAAATTTCAACATGGTGATTTTTACCTGTGGTCTCTTAAAAATGTCAGAAGCTCTACATAAATGGATACGAGATTCAGAGGGGTTTAGATTTGATGTCTAGATTAACATTTAATTTTTAATAAAATGATACTGAATCCTAACCCAAGACCCATTGGGTTTATAAACATAATTAATTACCATTCACGACCACCTTAAGGCAGCTTCAAAGGTAGGATGGAGAGCTCAGTTCCAATTGATTTTCATTCTATGCTTTTATACCAGGCATTGATTGGTTTGTGTTCAGTGTCTTATTGGGTCAGCAGGAAACACATCAGCTGCTACTTTAATGTTTTTCCTTGAACAAAAAGGACTCCATTAGTAGTCCAACCAACAGCGAGAGACTGATTGTACTGTAATTGTGTGTGACCATATAAATGTGAAATAGGATGCCTCTGGAAAAAGCTCATTCCAATTTCAGTGCTGAAAAATGTAAGAGACAAACAAATCAAAGAATGGGATGATAGATAAAAAGCTTTAAAAAAAGGGAAAGATCCTCCTGTGGGGATTCACTGATGTGCCTGTTAGCTCGTCTCCTGATTGACATCTAAGAGATCTTACACTGTAACGACCTCAAAGGAATGAGGGCTTTCCCAGAGCTGGATGCCGTGTGAATGGAATAGTAATGAGACTGGCGCTACCTCCTACCAGCCAATCACTCTCTAATGGGAGACGGATCAGTCTCACAAGGACGAAGAGGATGTGCTAGTGTGTGAGCATGTGAATAATGAGAATCTTCTGTGACAATTTAAATGCCGTTATCAATAAGTGTTTCCTCAGCGAGTTCTCACTGTGTGTTGTTAAAACTTCTCAGACGATTTCATAAAACATATTTATGCAAATGTCTGTGTCATCCTTCAGATACTATTATGCCATGTTTCAGAGACACATACAGCTCTATTAATAAGGTTTGGGCCATTTATTTTATCAATGATAAAAACAAATCTAGTCCAAAAAGAGGGAGTAAAAGTGCAATTTTGCAATCGTAAGCACATCCAGCTAATTGCCTTGCTACAGCGCTAGCTTACTTACTTCTAAGTACAGTTCATGTTAAGTAAGACTTACCGTAATGGCCATCGTTAACAACATGCATTGTTTTACTTGCTATTAATAGCAAAGAGGAAAAAGTTTATTGAATGCACAGCATAAATATTTAATAGTTTTTCCAATACATCTAAAAACTATTTTCAGGGTAACTGTTGTATGTTTTGAAAAATGTGGATATATATATATAACAAGGATACCCATTAAATGTAGCTGCCAACATAAGAGGGAGAACAGAGAGAGACAGAGTACAGATAATGGATGTACTAATTACCAATGTTGGGATGCTTGAGCAAGCGGCAGATTCTGGCCTCTCGCTCCAACTTCTGGTGATCTGTGGAGACAAAAATAACACATCAGTCACATGTGCTTGAGCCTGAAAATTTAGATTCCATGTGTCAAGAACTGTCCGCCTCTCCCTCCACCATGCCCTCTTCTGCTGGGCGTGCAGTGAAGTCATGAGCATTATTTCATACAGTAACAAGGAAATGGATATACAGACAACCCTGACGTGTCTATTGCTGCAGAGATAAGTGCATCTGTCATTAAACATCTAGGAAAAGCAAATGTAATAAAATATAGAGACAGGAAAAGAGACAAAAGAGATAAAGACAAAGACAGCCACTTACATGAAAGTAACAAGAATATTGCAGCAAATATACAGATGCTCCAGCTTTTAGCATCACAACACAAAAATGTGACCTAAAAGACCAGCAGTTTCACATGAGTATCATATTTATGACATCACTGCTTTCTCCTAGCTGCTCTTCGCTTGAGTTAATATTATACTGGTACGATGCAGCTCACAGGCGGTCTAATGTATTGTATTCAGACTGAAGCAGTCAATGCAACACAGGACTTTTTTAACTGTCCAAAAATGCAAATCAAAATCATTTTAGGCACGAGGTTTGCATGGTCAGCTCAGGACTTGTGCTTTTTAGGATATTAGCTTTGTATGATGCTACGAAGTTTTGCGTAGCCCTGGTACATGATGCATTCTGAAACTATAAAACTGTGGCTGTGCCAAATCATACAAAACTGCAGTTCTTACATGCCTAAAAGAGGATACTGTTGTTTTACTTGCTAGATATACATCTGTATGTAAGTTTAATGTTGTTAAATTTAGGTCTTTTGCTTGAATCATTGTGAATAAGGCTTGTTGCTACTGAGCTGAGAGGATAAGAAGTATATAAATAATAATGTTCACTTGTGGAGATTTGCTCTTCAGAAAAGTACACTCACTGACTGGATGGTTTCCATTTCAGTTTCTATTTTCTGTTAACAGCTCAGTTTCTCCTGCTGCAGAAAGCAGCTTCTGATTCAGGTACATGGTGGAATTTGCTGTTTATAAACAATAACAGTTCTTGAGTTTTTTTTTGGGTTGTTGTTCAGCTCTTATGTAGTCCTCAAGGTGGGTTTGAGAATACCTCTAGAAGGTAGTTCCCATTTCTTCACCAGCACGAACAGTTATATAACTCAATACTAAATCAACTTGGACTAAGGCATGTCACTGTTCACCCCAAAATGTAATCCAATGATTATCATTAGCACTTGGAATTTGCTTTGGCATTAAAACTTTTCACTGCAACACCACATTTAATAAAACCTTCAAAACCACCCAGGAGTAACTGGCCTCTCTAAGTGAAAACACTAATATGGTAAGTCCTATTCAAAAATGAATGTAGACGACAGCTCAATTTTTATCCCAAATCACACAGAACTATGGCGATGATAACGTAAAAAACAGGACACAATAGAGTAAAAAGCTGTGAGCAGCTCAGGCATTCAAGAGGTGTCACTGAGGTCCTCTCTAATTCAGCTGAATTGCAATTCAAATGAAGAGGCTTTGAGGATGTTCAATTAATGGAGACTACGCTGCACAGAAGACTGCTGAATATTTAATAAACAGTTTTTTGCTATAAGTATATATTATGCACCACTGTGGATCATAAGTAGGCTTGACACTGTCGTATTAAAGAAGTTATTCTGTGAAGATCGAGGCGAGATTCAAGACGGAGCTCATGTGTGGAAAACACACCACAATAGTGCTGGTGACAGTCTTAAAACAATATTATGAAGCTGCAGGATGTATTTGCACTTATATTATTCATGAAGATTTGATCAAACACATGAATGTATTATAATGGTTTGACAGATCTAATCATAAACACAAATTTCACCTAAGTCTCTTCATTTTTATTGCAACAAACACTGACTCACATGTACATCAACATTTGATGTTATGGCAAATTTTATCAAATGTAAAGTCAACATAGCAATGAATATCCTCTATTGGCTAAAATATGATGTTTTATTTAAGGCTATATTCAGTTTACCATGGAATTTTTTTTCCAATTGATTTTGTTGTTTTTTGCTTGCCTGCAGTTGACTTAGATTCTATTGTTCTTTTTTGTTCCCTGTGAAGCATTTTGTTGCTAAAAAAAAGTGTTAAAAAGCTGTATTGCATCTTATTGTTCCAGAGATATTTAAGTTCTTTTGGGTCTGCAGTACTACAATGTATCAGCCAGGGGGAGCCGTGCAAATGATGGGAACAAGACACAAAAAAAAAGTTGAGAGAAGGGAGGAAAAGAAAGTGGGGGGGTGTGTGTGTTTACATGCACATGTGGAGATGGAGGGCTGCGGCTGGACAGATGTTGCTTCACTCTAGTTCTATTTCCTCTGTTTTTCAAGTGGTTGAAAATGGTTTCTTTTATAATGAGTGTTGTTTCTGTTGGCTATGCTAAGTTTTTTTTTCTTTATGTAATATAGTGAAGACTACTTTTAAATGACTGCAATGTTGTTATTATCAGCAAGAATATGTTCATCAACTCAACTAACTTGACAAAGCATGACTTGGCCTCTAGCTATGGAACATTCACAGCTCTGCCAGATAAATTAAACAATAGACTTTCCAATAATCAGTGAGAGTAATCTTTACCAGCACCAATGGAAAAGGCTGCTGCCTTGTAATCTCATTTTGGTTCCAACCAGATGTGACCACACCATCTCCAATCAAACCTGGCTTTGCAAGTCTCTAATCCTAATCAAACCAATGGGATGTGCTTTTACAGGGGCTGTAATCCTCGTGGTCACTGGGTGAACTCTTTCTTTCTCTACATCCTTTCCATCCACAGGAAGGCCTGTTGCTAATCTGTGACATAACAGGATTTACAGCATGAGTGGCGCTCACTCATTATCTCCAGTTCCACTGCAACCACAGGCAACTGATCTTTCAGTTAGTCTTCACTGTTAGTCTGCTGGATGTTACTGTAACATTCAGAGCTACTTGACAAAGAATTCAATAAATACTCCATTAGCAATAATATTATGTTCCACTTATATTAACTTTAAGACAAATAAAGTATGTTGGAAGAGAAAAGATTTGCATAGAATTGGGTAGGAAACCTGAGGTTTCATACAAAGTTTATGCAAATATAAATATGCTAAAGTAAGAAGCACTTTGCCTCGGTTTCATGAAAATTTAACATGTTTTTTTTCTTTGAAGAACTGTGACCAAAATATGAACTACTAATATACCTCTATCATTAACTTATCTCTTGTATTTGTAAGCTGCAATTTTTTTTGTTGTTTATCAGCATACATAACATATTTGCATAAAATACTCATGCAATAATGTTGGGAATTTATCAATTCAATCATAACTGGCACTAGTATTGAAATTCAAGCTATACCCAGTCTGACGAGTGAATATTTTTTTCTTTGCAAAATAATTGAATATAAATGCAATTCAGCCTCCAAAAAGTATTATTCAAGCAGCATGAACTAACAATGCTTCCATTTTTATTCATGAGGCAAATCCTGGTATCAGACCAGTCAACTGTGCCACAGAAACAAAATATGGAAGTAGGTGGATTGGAAGGATGACTGGGTTTTGTAGCTAACATGATAACAAGCAAGCAGTCATGAATAACCTCAAGAAGATATGTGTGCTGAATAACCAGGGACCAGGTATTGGATCTGTTTTTTTCATGGTGTTTGCTATGGATGATGGTCAAGAAATATCACATTCCTTAAAACTTGGAATACTATGAATCGAGTAGCAAGTCGATTAAAAAAGGTCTGAGGCGAAACTGATCTGTTTCCCTTTTGTAGTACATGTTTGACTAAACCTTGGGTTGTTCCCTATATTAACTTATAGTTCCTTTGGTGCTGCAAATAACTGACAACTACTGGCACGGTAAAGGTAACATTTGTAGGGTGTTTAGTATGTTAGGCAATAAATTTGCACACACTGTGTGTTGACTCTATAGTTAATGACAGTCCTCAAACATCAGGCTATAGTCAACCAACCACAGCCTACACCGCTCAACCAAAGCACCAAAAGCAAAGATGTTTCTCAATCAAAAATCTGAGTCCTGGATGTGATTCGCACTGGAGCTGGCCCATTTAAGAAACCCAGATGAGCCTCTAACAGGCCATTCAAAATGAGGACAGCAGCTATTTTCAATGCAGCTGACTGATCAAATGAGCTGCCTCCACAGTGCTGTAGAGCAGCACATCTGGTTTCACGTCCAGCTGCTGCAGATTCAGCCACTTAAATCAAACACAAACACACACACAAACACGTTACTGAGCACACAAATTGTTGTACGATCCTAAGACTACCTCATTTAAAACCAGGGAAAGAGAAGAACCTCCCCTTTGACCGTGATGAATGTCTAAAAAAAGGTCATTCTTCACCATTTTCACCTGCTGTAATTTAAGTAATAGGTGGGTAATGGAGTTTGGCGCCTAGAGACCAAGAGAGAAAATGTGATGTAAAAAAAGAAAGAAAAACAGGGGGATAAGAAACACCCTAAGCTCACCACACCGCCTGCACACACAAAATGCTTTGTCTTTTCTTATTCCTCTTGGCAACATTTTCCCTTTCAGTTCCTGGCTCTTACTTTTTAAATGCTCACTCTTTTTTTCCATTTTTTCCTTTTTTTGTGTCTACCTATCAGCTTTCATGTGTTTTTAAGAAAGCCTGTACCAATAAATATTATGATTCTGGAATAATAGTTATCTTAAGATATGGGTTCACAAGTTTTCCAGACCGCATGGCACAACCATAGGTCACAGTGATCCACAGAGACATACAAGCCTCCCAAACCTAAAAAATGACTCATGCACACTGAATAAACTGTTTGGTCGATCCAAATTTCTATACAGAGGCTGAGAGCAATAAAATAACATTTAGAAAAGGCAGCAAGAGGTCTCTGATCAACACATCTGGAGAGGTTCTCTAAATTTGGTAACCCTGAGAGGCACCTTCTTTGAGAAGAAAGCCGAGAAGGAAGTACAAATAAAACTTGGTAAAATTATAAGATTTCCTTGAGATTAAGAACCTAAGGAAGGCATTCTTTAAAAAAAAACAATTCAAAAAGTAAGAGTTTTGTATAAATCCCAGGTTTATGGTTATCCTTAATGGCAAAACTAGGTTTACTCAAATGTTCTTTCCAGCATTGCTCTACTGATCCCTGTTTCCTCTTAAGACTGGCAGGAAGCCCACACACACATCCTTGGACAAACTGAGCAAAGGGGCTCATGAATAACATAACAACTTCAGGGATTCAAACAAGCTTTTCACTGACAATGTGTCGATCCTCATTGTGCAGCCTCACAGAGGGGCTGTAGATCTGTCTCAAAGGTCTATCCTGATGCTCGAGCTGACAATCATCATTTGCAATCATAATCATCGTGGCTGCGTTCACTGGCGGAACAACAGATGCAAATGAAGACTCTCATTTTTGTGTGGATAATTGAAGGCACTGTAATAAGAAGGCCCCATCGAAATTAGCTGGTTCTTCTGAGGATTCTTAACAACGTGATATTTTTGAGGTCAAAGGGAGAGTACACACTTACCAGATGTGTCAACTGTACATTCATAACACAGAGAATGGCTGTTTGTGTGTGACACAGAGCTCTGGTCCTGCGTTTTCCACATTAAGTCACTGCTACATTAATCCTCACTAAAGGATTTAAGTTTGTGGTTAGCTTAGTGTCACGTCTACTTGTTCACTCAACTCATCCAGTTCTTCTCTTTTTTACTGGTGCTACAGTTTCAATTAGGGACTGCTGGAAAAAACAAGCAAATACTGTCTGTATATTTAATAAATCTGGCAAGCTGTTACTGCAAATCCAGCTATCAGCCCTTTCCTTTACCAGATTAATGTTTTTGTATTGGTCTTTTGAAAGCAACTATTATGAAAGCTTATATACTCATGCTCGTGCTAATATATTTTATAATGACAATGCTAACTATATTCTTCTCTACCTGTCAATCTGCACCAAGTACTGTCAAAGTCTTTATCTATCCAAAGCTTCTGTCTATCCCCTCGTCTATCTGTCTTGCTTAGAACTCAAATCATGTTCTGCTCCACCATCTCAGTCTGGGCTTCCCCAAACCAAATCCTGCAGTACAGTAACAAACAAACACACACAGCAACTAGGGCTCAGATTGTCGCCAAATCTCTCTGGCCCACTGAGAGTCCTGGGGGATATACCAGACAGAGCCTGGACTAAGCCACTATATCAGTCAGACCACCACAAATAAGTTCAGGCAATATCCTAAACTTTTTTTTCACCTTCATCACAGAAAACTCATCAAAAGGCATCAGGCATCAAAAAATGGGTGAAAAGGGTTACGGGGGGGAGAAAACTAATGCAATAAAACTGATGATGTGATTCATATAAAACTACAACTTAATATCTAAAAATACACATTTAAAAGTACCAGTAAGTTTTCTCTGAATGGCAACTTTGTACTGTACGCCTGTGAAGAGCATCTATTTTAACTTCTTTTTTCAGATATTCCTGCATATCCACTTGTTTGTTAAGACTAATGTCGGGTGAACAAATAACTAGCAGACAAAAAAAAAACACGTGTGTTGCTGATGGGATATAAGAGGCTAAAAATAATTTGTGCCTGAAACTCAGCAGCAGATGAACACACACGCTGAGACCGGGGATTATTATTTGAAATGCTTTTTTATTAACACTAGGTTGGGTACACCATGCTTAAAAAACGAAAGTTTTACGAACAAACCTTTCTGTCTGAAAAAAAATAAGTCACAATCCAGTTCCCACAAAATTTCTACATAGAAAGTATTAAAGAACAAAGGGTAAATAAACAAGGCTGTGAATTTAACCAGACGCTCAATGCCAATTTTCACTAAGTTACATGTTTGAATAGTTATGACACCTTTCAGTTTTAAGTATAACCAACCTTTCTGCTGACTACCTCTAAGCCAGACACCAACAACACTGGTGAGGAGGACACATGCAAAAAAACACTGAAAATATCCACAAGTACTAAAAGAGACAAACTGAGCAAAACCTAATACTGAAACATTATTACCACCACTGTGTTTGTAGTGAACAGGAGCAACACAAGCCCTCAACACAAGGACAATATAGCTCCAGCCACTGGAGAACAAGAATTTATTAGTCAGTAAGTGAGTGAAGAAAAAGAAGCTGAATAAATTAATGAATTTATAAATGCATCAGTATCTAATTTGGTTACTTTATGATTCCATGGGGCTATTCATATCTACAATGCCAAATATAAAATATTAGGGTACACTGTAGTTTAAAAGGGTTCTTTTTTAAAAATGGTCAATTATCAAACACCAGTATTTTTTTGGACAGTGTCTGAAGTCTGTGCAATTTTTTCGTTAGAGTCTGGTGTTTGACATGTTAATTTTAAGATAATGATCTTAGGTCTGTAATGAAACTTGAAAATGAAATGAAACCAAAATGACCTGACTGTGTTTTTTAGCATTTAACAACCATTAGTAGCCATAGTTACTTTGACAGACATGACAATCCACAGTTTGTGATTATAGTGCTGTGAAGCAGAAAGAGGCCCCGTCACAGGACTGAAGGCCTTGCTAGCAGGAAAACGCTGTCAGACCTGTATTACACAACAACAATGAAGCCCTATGCTCTCTGACCAAGCAGCTTTTACTGTATAGCACCCCGGGCGCACTTTCAACCCATCTATTCAAGCTGTGGTGGGGGTTGATATGACAAGTCAGTGTGTGGGCAGGCAGGTGGTACTGCCAGAGGAATGTCAGTGTGCTGCCTGCTATCACCACTAGCCAGGCACTCAGACCCTGTCATGAGCAGTCAGTGTGACATCCGTCACGATGCCACAACTGACAGTCCGGCATCCTGACATGCACAACACACTCCATCTGACCTCCCTCAGTTTTGATGAACTCAAGTGTGGCAAGACATGCCTCTGACGAAAAGGCAATCTGGAGATTAGAGCTAATGACTGAGTCAGTGATGAAGAGCAGAGATTAGCATTAGCTTCTGTGAGCAATTATCTTAGAACTGACATTTGGAGGACTGATAATATTAGCACAGACTTTTATTATGATGTTTTCAATGCATGGATTTTAAATGTGCAAAAAGACAGTGGTTTCAGTAGGGTGCATGGATGTTGGCTGTTTTTTTTGCTTTCAAATAGGGTCTTAGTGATAAAAGTCTGATAACAGTTACAACATGTGTGCTGACAGCTCAGACTGTTCATGTGATGAAGTTGATGTAGTGTAAACAGGAAGTGGACAGGCCCAGCTGTTGTACAGAGACAGGCGGCGGGGGGGGGGGGGCAGATACACCAGCCAGGTTCTTTGTTATTTGCACATTACTCCACGGGATTTCAACATGCCCTTAAACGTGTGATTAATCAAGAAAAACTACTTTAAAGGAGTAACTACTTTGCATTCTTTTCCAGTTTGAAGTCAGCTTGTTACTTTGCTTAAACCACAAGATATTTAAGAGTTAGTATATCTTTTTTCTGCCTTCATGTATTTAAAAAAAATTCGGGATTGTGATTAACAATTGATTACTTGTGCAGCCCTAACTGCATATGTGAAAAGAGCTGCATAAAACAATTGGAATATTCTAATATTATATTGTGATTTCTTTCTCACCAGCTTTTTTTTTACATTTTTCAGATGCAACTTTTATTTAATGAGTTCTGCTTCAGACTGAGACTCAGAGCAGAAGCGGGCTGATTGAGCCAAGTGTCAAACAGTTTTAACAGCTCTTCAACCGCCTTTCACTTCAGGATGGCTTACAGCTCATCTCAGTCATCTCTGCACCTAGGAGTTAAGCTTCACACAAACACACAGCAAACCTCTAATTGGCACGGCTAATGTAGGGCAGTGAAAGAGGAGCACTGATTAATGAACAATGTGCCACTAGTTGATGGGGAACTAGTACTTCACAATAAAGGCAGATGTTAGTTTCAAGATGAGTGCATGTGCAGGATTCCTATAAGTAAAGTTAAAAAGTTTAAACATAACAGTCTCATGACTTCATACTGAATATCAGTAACAGTCATGGGGCCTTAACTGTTCCATTTGGTTTCATAACTGACTGCCTTGATGCCTTTGTGTTTTTGCAGTATTCTTATGAATGCATGCTGCGCCGGGAAGTATGTGTTTTATTCCCTTTTTTTAACATTATTGTATATAATCATAACTTAAAGCAAAAGTTCCAGCGTGATTGGGTTCTCATCCTCTCTCACTGCTGGATACAAGACATAAAGAAATTGTATTATTATGAACCATTATCATAGAGCTCAAATGCAATCCACTGCCAGAAACCCCTATTTTTGGCTTCTATCATACCTGCTACTTGCAGTTATCTCAATTTTTCTGTTTATTATCTATTTATCTATGAATTTGCAAATTTGTGCGCTGCTTAAACACAGTGATGTGTTACTGTGGTAACTGATGCTAGTGCTAACCACAATTGTAGTTTATTACAACTTGGTTGTCAGAGTGCCATGATGTGTTTTTGGTGCTTGAACTGTTTCTTTACACATTCTACATGCTGCATGACTGTTTACTCTTGTATTTTGATTTTTTTTTTTAGTTATTTTACCTGTATTTTTTATTATTTCAGTCTTTTGCTTATTTAGGTGTGTAATGGACGTCTTTTAGAGAAGTGTAACAAAAACAGGTAATAAAGTTAACCACAACTATCTCACAGCTAAAAAATAGCTCAAGAATTCTTTGCCTCTTGAAGCTTTTGCAGGAAAATACCATCCTGGTCGGCTCCTTTTTGGTTTCCTGCAAGCACTTGGAAAAATGAGAGAATACATGTTCTCTTTCCTTTGTTAAATGACCTCCCTGGAGGTTCTCTGTCAAACACAATGAGAGAACTCTCAAGCAGAAAGTTACCATGGCCTTCACACAGAGATTTCACAAGGCTATGTCATAAGCTCATCTTGTTCTGAAATTGAGAAGCACGATAATTGCGAACTATAACCTTATGATAACCACTTAAGTGCTACAGTGCGTTCAATCAATCTCAAAAATGAAACCTCCAGCTACTGAGAGTAATACGCACTTAAAAGTTCCTAAGAAAGGCCATTTTAAGCCTTCAGCTAGGTAAGGTACTCAAAGACCAGGCATTGTATGTCACCATTAGCAGCAAGGTGTCACATCAAGAGATGGATGTCACTGATAGAAGAAGAGTAATGCTTTCATTCAGAATGCCTTGATCATTTTTACAGTCACTAAAACCATTAGGTTGTAGTCTTGCATCATTTTAGGAGACGGGAAACCTGTGCTGTTCTTATACTCATGCCATGAAATCACGTTTGTTGTTCTCCTGAACTGCTTGACGACACACAACAGGATGAGGCTGCTCCTCTGACGTCAGTGGGACTGAAGCTTTTAGAGTTTGTCTCACTGGCAGATGGAAAAAAGGAGTGAGAAATCAGCTTGAAAGAATCTTTTTATCTGTTTTTCATATGAAAAGAAAAAATATGGATTAATATGAAAGACAAGAATCAACCTCAGCTGCTGGGGGAGAGGAGGGCGGGTGCAGGAACAGAATAAGTTTGAGGCAAATATACTGAGTTGGAAGAGATGCCTGTCTTGTGTATGTAACAAAAAAGGGGTGTGAACTGAATCAAAATAAAGCGGCAGAAGTAATGATGCTAGTCATTGTATGCAAAGGGAAGAGGCAGGATGAGGACTCAGGAGTAAGCAATGTAAAAGCAGCGTTCAGACTCCTGATGTTTCCTATCAGGGTTCTTTTAACGCCACCAGGAAGCAACATATTGCTGCCACAGAGACCAAACACACCCTTTCCTTTTCACCCCTACCTGTTTACAGTACATCCTTTGCCAAGCTAGAAAATATTTAAGAAAATTGTTTCCACTTTGTTGCAACTCATCAACTCTCTTCAGGGCTGTTCTTTCTTTACACCTCTTTGCTTTCTGTTCTCAGGGGAATTAAGGTTGAGGGGCAGATTGAGCTTAAAGGTAGTGAAGCACAACACGCCTATATGTCCGTTTTTTCTGTCTGTCTATTGAATGGAAATCTATGTTTGCTTTTCCGCCTTCCAACCCACCACTCCTCTCCATCCTCAGAAAATCATCCTGTCAGTGAGTATATTTACAGAAATAGTCAGCTCATGTAATAATATTCAAAAATACAAACTCGGATGCCCTGTCATTATAAGATGTATTATTAACATTCCACATTAAACACAGACTTTTCTGCTGTGCTGTGCAGATTTTTCTGCTGTGCTTTTTTCTGCTGTATTTTAAATGTTTAAATCAAACCTCACACAAGAATCAGGAATGCCCCCCCAAAACTCGATGATTTGAATTATTAATTAAAAAAAACGTAGATACCACTTGTTGGTCAAAGGATCACATATTTTTTTAACTGCATCATGCACACAGAACAATGCTGGAGCAAATTAGCCATCCTACTGCCAAATGCTGCTAAATGAATTTCAATAAAAACATCACTTGGCACAAAACATTATAAGTCACTGTTAGATCATTAAAAGAAATCAACATGACACAGTCCAAAAAAATTTGAGTTCAGTGTGACGCTACACAAAAGAGAGGAACAAATATTCAAATCTTTCCAAATGTATTCCTACTCAAATTATCACTTGTTTTTTCCTTAAATTTTTTGTATTCCTGCTTTTATTTATTGCGCAAAGTATATGAAGTTAAGTTGAGGTTAGAGCATAAGTAGCAACAACAAGGCAAATGATCCCTTTTTTTACTTTTTTCACACATATTCCATGGAAGAAATGAATCTTTTCTGTAAATAACAAAAAGTAAAACAGTAGTGATTTTCAACCCTCAAATCTCTCTTTTTTGTTTAGCTGTAAAATCCAAATATGATGTCATATGTTTGAAGGCCTTGAATTCGTTTCCTGTGATGTTTTCAAAACCAAATGTTTTGACATTCCTTTTTTGACATGTAGGTTTTAAAAACGTGAAATTTGGGGTTAGATTCATTTTTAACATGTCTATGGTTTAAAATGTAAATGTAGTGTTATTTTACATGAGCCAATTAGAATACCAGCATAAACCTGATATAGCTGCACAAAGGTTCAACACTTAAGATTCTGATTAAACATAATGGGGTTTCGTAACTGAATACTATGATTAGAGTCATCTGGATTTGAGGGGATTTATAAGAGGATGTTATCTGCATAGCTATGGATGTTCGTGTTTTGCTTGTATTAATGTAAAAAGCTCACTTAGAAACTAAGAAGAATAATACTCCCTCACCAACTGAGATGATCCTAAGGAGGAAATCCGCTACACACCTTTACTGTAAATTAAACTTAATGTACCTATTTTGCATTTTTGTGCTTGGCTGCTTCTTCTGCCCTACGCATCTAACATAAGTGTCAAAGACCACAGGCCTGTTTAACAGCAACATCTATTTTTAGTTGGTTCATTCCCCCTCATCTGATCATGCAAATTAGTTTTGCTAATGCCAGACTCATTCAAATAAGAGCAAGGGCTCAGATGTATGTGTAGCAATGAACAGCTCACAATTACCAGTGAGCTGGCAGAAACTGGCTTAGCAGCTCTATTAGGTATTCTGCAATGACTAAAAAAAACAAACAAGAAAACAAACAAACAAAAAAACTGCAGGCAGTTGCATGGAGAAGAAGTATGTCTGTCTCTGACATACAGTGATGCAACATGGTCGGTAAAACAAAGAAAAAACCTTAACAGAAAGGTGTATAGAGAGACAACTGAAGAGGAACAGGAGCACTGATCATAAGAGAAGAGAAGCAGAAAGAATGATAAAACAAAGAAGCCTATCTCACTTACAAGGGGCTCTTTAAACCAGGACTTTTCCTCTGTTTATTCTCAAAAAAAAACCCTGTTCATGAAAGTTTATTACCCTGAAAATCAAGCCATACTGACCAATCAGGCTCCCTAAAAGAAAATATTTGTACATTTTAAAGTTAAAATAGTGGGGTTACCGTAATAACGAAACAGAATAACGAAAATTTTAAGCAAGAAGCAAGAAAAAGCAAAAACATTGACTAAAACCTTATACATACTTTCCAATGTGATCGCTAACAGTGCTGAGTACCCAGTCACACATTCACAAGAGTCTGTTCACATGGTAACGATAAATTTATTACTTTGATTCTTTAATTTTTTAATTTATCTTGGATTATCACTGCAAAGGCTGTATGTCCTGCAGGCTGAAGTATAATTCACTTGGTATTTTTATGCAATGTTATCTTTTGCTATTGTACACTGGTAATTAAATGGGGGGTCTTGAGGTGAGGACTGCTTTCCTGAAGCAAAAACAAAGTGGCATGGGACCCACAGTCTGGTTAATTAAAGGGAAACACTGACTAAGTTTATTTTCCAAGCGCATAATCTGTTCAGAAAAGTCTTGAATTCCTTATCACTCAAATTAAGGTTGATTCTTATCAACGTCTTTTACATTGGATGTTAATGTAAAAAAATTATATCTGCCAAAATATTTTTTCCACTATCATAAATAGATAAAGGAGTACAAAAAGTTTTTGTAAATATACAGTAACAGTGATGTATTTACCAAGATTTTGGTAGCAAATTTTTGGCTTGATATTAACTTTCTATTATTAACGTTTTTTTCTTCAAATACCAGTTGACTTTCAAAAACCACAAAAATTGCATTGACGTGAACTAATCCTTCGTCTATAGTTCTGGCAAGATGCATACAGCAGTGGTAGGAAAAGATTCCCATTATCCCTGCAAGAAAGCAGCCATGTTGTTACTGCAGTAAAACACTATCTCCAGCACATACAAGCTTGTTTGAGCAAGTTTCTCTTTACTTTGCTTAGTGAGTTCATAAATCTTGCATCAAAAAACTAATTTCATATACTTGCAGTTATTTCTCCCTTAACCCACTCCCCAAAGACTTTAAAACATTTGACTGGCTGAAGGTTAAGTCAGGGTTACATCACCATGTCTGTTTCTATGGAGGCCTCAGGGGATAATTTGCTCTCTAATATTTACCTCAAAACATTTGTGAATTTTAATAGTTTTAAAAAAATATTTCACCTCATTTTTTTTTTTACCAAATAAAACATGTGCTGTGTTGAACAGTAAAATAATATCTGCACTGCAAAGTCAATTCACTGACACTCTGTCTGCAGTTTGTGGTGATGACAGCAGAACATAAAAATGGTGGGAGCTCGGAAAATCCCTCTCTCCTTCCTCTCAGGCTGAGTGCCCACTGAAATGGGCCGACCCATAAATCCCCTCTCCTTTCTCTAATCTGCGACTGGAAAAGAGCAAGAGCAGAGTTCCTGTGATAAAACAGATAAGTTGGAAATTCAGAAAGACTGCTCTCCTGACACCAAAGTGAAGAGGTAAACCTTGTAATTACAGTCAAGTAAGTAATGGCACCATGACACATTAACAATGAATGTCTTGTAAAACTAAGTGGTCATCAATTCAAATTACTACACAAATATCATCACTAGACAAGGAATATTATTTAAATTAAAATTACTGACACTGAAATTTTAAAGTAATGTTTTATAAATGAAATATATAGATGCCACTGTCATATTTAATTGCAAAATCGTAGACACTATCACCATCTTTCAACCTTTCACTGTAACAAGACCTTCACTCAAAAGTTGATTTTTTTGCATTACTGTTTCCCAGGACTATATTTCCCATGTTTCCTTGGTTTTCTTGCCATAAATGAGATCTGATTTCAACCATAACACCGTAGAAAATATATCATAAATGGGATTTCTTTAAAATGTCAGTTTTATGATTTGATGATACTCCAGTCAACTAAGGACAATACGATTTTCAGTATGTGTGATTGTTGAAAGGGGTGTGCCAATAATAAACTACTATTGATATGGATAGTATGGGAGACTATAAAAAGACAAAACCTGTTATATGGATATGGTTTAATGTTGTACTTTCCTTTTCTGTGACAACTGCCACCCAGTATGATTACTCCATCCGTTTAGGTGTTGATACCAATATCACGTGAAATATTATGAGAAAGAATGGAAGGTGAAACGGCCAAACAAAAAAGAGAAAGAAGCACGACACCTTATCAAAATCATCAATGTCAACACTGGTTGCAGCGCATGTGAAAAAGAGACTGACTTGTAAAGGAAAAACAATGGTTTGATTATTCTCAGATGGTTTGGACTTAAAAGATGACATGTGCAGTAGAACAAACACAGCTGTGCAGTTTATTAAGCAGGATAAGTAACAAGTAATTGTACTGCATTTATTTTATAATGTTTTCATTTACAAGTTGTGTATTTTAAAAAAAGGGTGAAACCATGTCTTTTAATTTTATTTGATCAGTTATTTTAATTAAAGAGCTTGTGACATCAAGCATATGGTTTCATCTGAACATCTAGCAGACTCCATTATACAACATATACCATGAAACTGATTATATCATGGATCTTAATTTAGCTTGAAAATGCCAGATTATGATATTTTTATAGCTCATATCACCCAGCTCTAGCATGCAGGTTAAAAAATACTGGATTCTCAGGTATTTGTTTTTTTTAGTATGTATGCAGGAGCAGGCCTTACAAAAAACATCCTTGAGAAAGTCCGAGATGTGAGTCTCCACAATCCAACCCACATTTACAGGAGCACATTCCAGGTAGAACACCTTGCTGAGTGTAACTTGTACATAATGTTATTTCATCTCCTATGGTCTTTTGTCTTTTGTTTAATTCTCAATCACACTGACTGAAGTAAAAAGAGCAGAGCTGTGAACAGGTGAAAGCTCTTGCATCATATTGAGCTGCTATGCGGTGTTTTGGCATCAAATTTACCTTGAAATTCTTAGATGTGTTACTCAAACTTGTACCTGTTGCAACATGCTTACATCAACACAGCCTTTTTTTTTTTTTTTTTTTGTTTAATGCAGGGCTATTTTTAGTCAAAACAGCAGACACCAATAATCAGGCTGAGGCTGAAAATGCCACAGAGAAGTCATAAAGTGCGTCATTTAACAGGATTTTACCATCAGTAGTTAAGCTTTGATGATTAAATGTCTGACTCAAGAGTTGAAAGACAGATAAATAATCAGCAAATATTTTTTGCTGTTAAAAACTCATTTATGTTCATTTATTATGCAAAAACAAACATTTTCTTCGTCTCTCATTATGAGAATTTTCTGTTTTTCTTTGTCAGTTTTAATGGAAAATTGAATGTTTAAATGTTTTGGAAAGATAGTCAGACAAAAGTTTGGTGAATTTACATTTTGATGTTTAAGTGTTGAAGCATTTTATCTTCACCTTTACATTTTCTAACCTCAACAATCAATCAGCAGAATAATGAAAATCTGTTTCACTGCGGCTCTAGAAGGTGGCATCTGTTGTACGAACATAGGGGACTAATACACAGAAAAACAAAGTCGGGTCAATATAACTCAATGTTGGTCACCATGGAAACACAAAAAGCCGCCACAGGAAAACAGTATAAATGTCGTTTATTTTTTGCTGTTGAAACAAAGTTACTGGAAGACTTTTTTTGCACTGTATGGCAGCAATCTATTCCAAAATCAGTACTGAACCCCAGCTAACCCACGTATGACAGACAAACACTCCTGAGTCTCTGCAAGTCTACACCTGCTTTGACAACAGCAGTGGGACTAATGTGGGTGTGACTCTACTTTTAGATGCTTATGAAAACAGATCAACACATATGTGTAACTTCAAGGGGTATTGGTAATAGTTCTGCAATTGACTAGGGTTTTTAGAGATTGAGGCTGCCACCAAAAGCTGAGAAAGAACAAGAGTTGGTCCTCTAATGTGGCTGTTAAATCTTTTCACTGGTTTTCATTTTACAAAGATTAAAAATGCAGGCAGCTGCAGAAACAACCTGTTGATGTACAGCCAGTTCTGTTGTGTCAAATCTCCTTGGGCCCTATGATTTCCACAATCACTGAATCAAGGATGAAATCGCTGAATTGGCCTATAAAAATGGAATCTTCTGCAGAACGATGCAGAACATCGTGGAAATCTACGTACTTTGACTGAAATGCTGTTTTTCTGAGTAAGAGAAACTTATATCTGGGGAGAATATTCTGGAGGGTCATCAATGTGTGGCACAACCTGAGCATCACTTCACAA
>JAPZDY010000016.1:1800058-1816689 GCA_029783645.1 Ctenochaetus hawaiiensis
ATTCTGGTGGAAAAATGATGGATGGTTGATAAACTGACAGAGTTGAGGGCAAGACAACAGGGCCTGGGGTCTGACTAGAGGGGGGCTGTCTGCTGACAGTAAGTCAACACTGTGTTTGTGTGAAAGATCAAGGCCTTTCTTAAGGCACAGCTGTTACTCAAAAAAGCCCAAAACAACACAAAATGCAGGTCTGAACTTGAGCAAAACATGAGGAAGACTCCCACTGAGGGAAGGAGGAGCATCAGAGGATGAAGAGAGCATGCAAAAACATCACAAGAGTAATGACAAATGTGAAAAGTCTGAATGGCTCTGGGGGAAAGGAAAAGTTGGGATAAATACAGGCCATTAATCAAGAAGTATAATGAAAAGAAATAAAAGAAATATTAAAAAATTGAGAGTGGTAATAGAAAAGTATAAAATGGGGTCATATGTCATAAACTGGATCGAGTGTAGTGCTGGACCTCTGTTGAAAGCCAGAAGAGGTTTGGGTAACATTGCTCATTACAGGAAATCCCCATTTCTGGAAAGAGACTGTCTGCCAAAAGAGAGTGTCCATCAACCTAATTAATGGCTCTGTCTTCTCTCTCACACTTAAAATCCTTTCATGCGCTTCAATAAATGTCAAAGGAACTCCAGCCCTTGTAGGTGGACCTGTAATTACAATAGTACATTATGTACAGCTGACTGTAACTCTGCATAGTGAACTCTTAAGCCTTCAGGAAAAAGGATGTGTCATCTTTATCACTTTGGCTCATTATTTGCAGACCATTTAGGCCACTTTCTCTGCAGGACTTCCTATGACATCACAGTCAACATGACAGCAGATGTTTTTTTAAATTTTATTTTATTCTTGTACAACCACTCAGGAAAAAAAAAAAGTTTCAACTACGTCTCAGGATTGGAATGTCACACTTTTGCCAAGTATCCCAGCAGTGTGTAATGCTCTGTGTACATGCTGCAAGCACTAAATGTGTTTTGGCATTTTGGGTGGTGTTCACAAGATATTTCATGGATTCTTTATTAACTCTGAGTCTGTTGGATAACAGCTGTTTGATATTTGTCTTGTTTTTCATCACTTGGCTCATGGAAAGATACTTTTTGAGCCCAAGCCCAGCTGAGTCATGGTGTTTCACATGTAGGTCTTGGCAGCGAGGTGGTCCGCTCTCTCCAGTCAGCTACATGTAATTCAGCTAATTTGCACCTTGATCATGTGTGATCCTAAACTTTATGTTTCGCATGGTGCCATACCTGGAGGAAACCCAACACAAAATGGCAAAATCATTCTGCTGCACTTCACTTTGATCAAAGCTTTCTCACACTGCCATCCATCAGGTTTATTTGCTTCTATCATTCCCAATAAGCACTAATGGGCATTTTTATGTAAGGTGGCAGGATGAGAAAGCATGATGTATTACCTTACAGCTCAGTTACAGGGAAAAAATACCCATGCTTTTTCCCAAAGGAGGGTCGCTAATGCCCATAACTGAAAGCACATGTAAACTCCCAGGGAATCCAGGATTTAACCGTTCCTATGCCCCATGGGAGAGGAAATACATGACGCAACCTTATAAGAATCCGATGTTCTATTATTCTCAGCTGTATCTCATATATGGAAGGCATCTCTTCTGTTTTATGGTCAAGACTGAAGCCATACTAGCCAGGTTCAGTCCAGTTCCCATGGGTGCAATCTGTCCTGTAGACACAAATCAATGCGAACGAGCTCAGGAACTAGTACGATTAAGCTAAATAGACCTCATCTGCTTCAGATTTGCAGAGATTAAGAATGGAAAGAGCCATCTTCATATCAGCATAAGCTGTTAACACAATTGTCACTGTGGAAGCTGAGCCAATGTCTGAACAGTTTGAGGTCATAACTTGGCTCTTAGCACAGTGTAAAGGCAGGGGGATCTAAGTCAGCATGGATGGGAGGGATGTGCAGAGCAACTTGGCACTCTTTCCATGGGAAAGCCCCTCTTTCTGGATCTCCTGTTGTTTCAAGTGTTTCAAACAATTTCAAGCTCTCAGATTGTACCAGAGCAACAGCCTTGCATTGTCCACAAAAGCTGTTTGGTCAGCTAATGAAAAGATAAATAGACAGGCTAGGAAAGCAAATAAGAACAAAGCAGAACATGTTCCATTTTTGTGTAACTGTAAATTTTGTAGGGTACTGTACATTTAGCAGACTATTAGTATCGTTAAAATAGCTAAGTAGCTGTAACGTTTACCAAACCATCATATGAACAATTGCATGAACAGTTCAAGTCAGCCATCACCAGCTTGAGCTTGAAGTTTGGGGACTGTTTACACTAGTGCCAAGCAACAGACGCATATGAAAAATCCAGTTTTAGAGATTGTAATTTATGTTCATTCCATGTAAATATTTCCATTTTGTTTTTTTTTCTTGATCACAACTCCTTGTACTGTACACCATGACTGACACGGCAGGGAGTTTGTAGGGACTGCAAGGGTGTTTAACAGCTAATAAGATCCCACTTAATTGCATTTTCCTTGCATAAATGTACTTCCTATAAACTTTTAAGAGATGTTAAAGTGTTCTAGTTTGAAGAGTACTTCTCATCATCAGAATAAACTAAGTGTGCCTGTATAAAAATGCAAACCAGACAGAGCTTCAAAGATTTAGGAGACAAAGAGATTTGTGTCTAGGGCTTTTATTTTGATAGCTTGTCTTACATTCAGGTTGGCCTGGTGCCAGACCAGACATCATCTAAAAGAGGGAACAAAATCTATTATTCTTAAGTTCAGACTGAGTGATTAGGAAACCAGCGTATATCAGCTCACACATCACATAAATTCTACCACTGTTTCCATGATACCCCACTGCTGCAATTAATAACATTATAGAACTATGTCTCACTTTATTTCTCTGCACCAAAATTTATGGCAACCGTCTAGGAAGATTTATTTTTCTACTCTATGCGAAACAAGACTCTATAGAACAATCCAAAGGTGACAACAGTTTAAGCATGCAACACAATCTAGAAAAATAAACATTCTTTAAATGCCCCCTGACATTAACATGAGGTCTCAGTTGTGCCTGGGCATGACAGTAGTGTTTGAATGAGTGGATCTTTTTTTATTCTCTTGAGGCATTTCAAAAGGTCCATACACATTATTTTTCTTACAGTATATCTGGAGTCAAGTTAAAACTAACTGGAGTTAGAATGTCTAAAGTGGATAGTCCTGAAACATGAAGTATCAATCCCTGAGAAAAGGCAATCAAAGTCTTTCACAAACGATGTAGGTTACTCTTCTACCTTCCTTTTTAACTTCCTGTTCTTTGATTTCTTTTTCCACCTTCTTTTTCCAAGATGGTTAGTTAAGAAGTTATTGTATCTCTCCTCCATTTGCTGCTCCTCCCTCTCATCTTTGTACCAGGGTCCCCACACGCCCCCATTATACTGAGGGTTAGAGCGAAGATCTTTAGCTGGGTAGCGTACAGGCACTGCAGTCCTGTTGTAGTGTGCTAGCCGCATTAGCATCTTCTTTACTATGTGAGGGTATCGCTGAGACAAGTCCACTCTCTCATAAGGGTCAGCTGTGATGTTGAACAGCCAGATGGACTTGCCCCGGTCATAACGGATGCGCTCATTATGCCAGCGATTGCTGATCTGCTGGTTGGAAAAGGTCTGTGGGGGAACCCAGTCACTGTAGCCAGGGACACCCGTCAGAAGCTTCCAGTGGCCGACTCGAAGTGCAGCCTGGATAGCCGTGTTCCATAAACCATACCCTGCCTTCCAAGAACCATTCTTGGCTTTGATGTATATTGGATCAATGTTATGAAGAATGTCCTGGCGAGGAGATGGGCGGCCTTCACTGATAGCCTCCCAGACATCATACCCGTCCAGATTTAGATCTTCGTCTATAGTCCCTTCACCCAGGGTCACTAGTGTGGGGAACCAGTCAGTAATGTGGACTAAGGATCGACACCTTGTACCTTTGTTTACCAACAGGGGACTATGAACAAAGCCCACTGCCCTAATCCCACCCTCCCAGTAGGTGGCTTTACTCCCCCTCAAGGGCCAGTTGCTTCCACCTGCTAATGGCTGGCCACCATTATCTGAGGAGTACACTATGACTGTGTTATCATAATAACCATAGCGTTTCAGCGCTAATGTAAGGTTGCGTATAGCTTCGTCCAGGCAGGACACCATGGCTGCATATTTACGACGATGAACATTTGGAATGCCCTTGTAACGCTCGAGGTAGCGGGCAGGAACCTGAAGGGGAGAATGAACTGCCTGATAGGCTAAATACAGAAACAAGGGTTGTCTGCGAGGGTTGTGTTTGGCTAAAATGCCAATAGCCTTTTGAGTAAACATTATGGTTGAGTACATGCCACGGTCCTGTTCCCAAGCCGCCTCCTCCCCTTCATACAAATCATAGCCACACATGCCAGGCCCTTCACATTTATAGTGACTGTAGTAGTCCCCACTTCCTAGCAGGGAGCCGAAGAAAGTGTCAAAGCCACGCTGCGTGGGGAGGCAGTCACGCTTGTAGAAGCCCAGATGCCACTTCCCCACCATGTGGGTGGAGTAGCCTGCTTGCTTGAGCTTCAGGGGCAGGGTGACGTTTTCCAGGGGCAGGCAGTTGGGTTGGGTGGCTCTGATGATGGAGTGCTGAAGGCCTGTGTGGATCTGATACCTACAAAATAAAAACATATTCCCACGTCAGAAACAATGATGTACTCAAAGAAATATGCATATGAGAAATTTTAATTCTTTTTAGGGAAACTTTTAATTTATACTCATGAAACTGAAAAATGACTCTGTGCACTAGTCACTGCACCATACATTAATTTTATATAATAGAGGGAAGGATCCAGTCTTGATGATTCATTCTGCCATGACATTACAGCTGATGGTTTTACACCTTCATTTCCTCTCCTCTAATAACACCACGTCATACTTGGCAGTTTGTTATAACACTTAAAAACCTTCCTCTATATTCTTTGATCAAACTTTAAGAGTTGCACAATTACCTCAAAAAACTCATCCAAACAGGAAAATACACTCTGCTGCATGAGTTCATTTATGTAATGTTCACATGCTGACATTTTAACAAATTGATGTAAATTTCTAATAATGTTGCCAAATTAAAAAAAAAAGACTTTATTTTCATCCAAAGGAAACCGCTCATTGACCATCTAAATGCATAATAGGGTGACCAGTGACAGAGAGAATCTTTGTATTAAAAATTACACACTGGTACTTTATTCAAGACAGTCTTAATTGCAGTGGACCAAGTCCAAGTGAAACACATGTGAGCTGACAGAGGAGTGCGTATAAACTGGCAGGCCAAGTGCAGGGTACTGTTCACCTGAAGTATAGCATTGCAGTGAGGGCAGTGGATGTATAACGGTAGTTGGAGAAGGGGTGGGGGGTTGGGAGGAGGGTAGAGCAAAAACAGAAGACCTGTCACTCAAGACCTAGCAGGAAACGGAGCTGTGACCTGGAGATAATAATGGTGTGGCAGCAATCTGAGCACCAAGCTAACGCAGCACTATTGATGACCGAAAGAATGATCCAGAATTTTGATATTAAATCTTTACCTCCCTTTCGTTGCAAATTTAAACTCTCAGAGCTTTAGGCAGTAAAGTCCAAAATTTGAAATAATTCAATCGACTTTTATTACTCACCTTAAAATGACTGTATTATACGATATCTATAACTCTACTATAGAAAGGCTCATGAAGTCCAACTCAGTAGACTCTGTAGTCTGGAAGACTTTACCACTCCCACGCCACCATAACATCATTTATTTTTTCAATTAATTTTTTTTTTTAGTTTGGGTGGTAATTTTTGAAAAAATCTCTAACAACATTTTTATATAAAGAAGTCACGTGGCCCAAATTAAAAAAGCAGTAAAACTACCAGTTGAGATAGAAAAATCAAATACATAATTGCTGAAAAATGATTGGATGGTTTTAAAAATAATAATACATTTACCCTATCCTGTAAAGTAATGGCTGAATGAATAGTTTGCAAAGCCTCAAGTTCATCATTTGGAGAAAAGAGATTTAAGTTCAATTGAGATGCACAGTTGATGGTACACACAGAGTCAATATTGACTGTAAGGGGCCCTTTGTATTTTTTTAAATAGATTCCCAGCATCTCAGTAAAGTGCTTGTTGAAGGCTAGGCAAATCTAATTCTATTCAGAAATCACACAGTCAACATGCTTAATATAAGTGAGTAAGGGATTAGTGGATTTATTTTTGTTTGAATTCACTGCCTTCCAAAGGTTTGCCATGTCTCAGCCTGTAATGATGTACAGATAATGACTTGATTTAGCTTTTTTCATGGCTTAGGCATATTTGTTTCTAAGTTGTCTAAGTGTTTGCCAGCGGCACTGTTCTTTTGATTACAAAGGCAGACAACTCATGTGAGGTTAGACTAAGCCAAGATAACTGGGAAAGAATGTGAACAAGCATATTTCCTAAAATGTCAAACAATTCCATTCAGTCTGTTTGGGTCGGAGTGGGTGGGTTTTGTTGCTGTGGGTCCCAGTGTGCCAACAATACAAATCCCAAGTGGATCAAAAAGGAGTAACTACCAGCTTTGATTCAATTGTATGTAATCATTATTGCAAATGAAATTTTTGTTTTTTGTAAGCATGAGAGTGAACCGAAGAGGAGGAGCAATTACATATTACATTGCTTAGTAATTGGTGACTAATTTTGCTGCTGCCATTGTTAATGCCATCTTTACAAATAGGTGCATTACAATCACCTTTTAGGGCTGTGACAACAGCTGTAGCATGATGCATGCTGCTGATCTGAGCTTACCATCATTTCAACCTCCACTCCACTTCTAACGTCATGTTGAGTTGAGTTCTTTCAGCAACTTTGACCAACTCCCCTTCTTTGCGTCCACACTCTCTGTGACCTCAACAGTTGTAGAGTAGATGTTTGACAACAATACTAACTGTTAACAACTTGAAAAAATAATTTATTTACACTAGAAGACATTCAGGGTTTTGTTTACAAAGTCCACCTTGCTTTTACATGGTGGTAAAAAATAACCCATATAGTCACAGTCCTATAAACTCTACAGATCTTCTACAGGTTTTTTTATTTGGATATTTCACACCAGGTGAAAACTTTGAGACCGCCACGAAAAATGTGTTTTTAAAGGAAACTCAGCTTCAGTGTTGAGTAGTTGCAGGATTGTATGAAACCAAAATTATTAAAAGATTAGTGGTCTGATTTTATAGAAACTGAGCCATTTTTGTCATTTTTGAGACTTTGACTAATTGTGTTAATAGCCTACAGCAACTCAGCTTAGACTTTGCTCTCAGGAGATCAAAACAATGAGCCCTGACTTCATTTCTCTCTGATTCCCCATGTCTGCCTTTAATCAAAGCAAGACACCCTTGCAACAAGAAACTGATGAAGCCTCTTCCCCTGCTTCCCTCTTTGGACCCTCCTTGCTCTCTCCTGAGGTTAGCTGTGTGATGTAAAGCTGTCAGCAGGGAAACAGAGTGAAAATAAGTGTCTGGTTTAGGTTTCCAGAGAGGAGGACTCAGCTAGAGGAGAACTAGGAGGTGGTCAGGCTGAGCAAACCTCCACTGCTCCTTGAGAACTCAAAAGTTCCCAATGTGGGGTGTCTGACTTTACAGACATGAATGAAACATCACTGGCTTTGGGGACACTGTCCAATAATTCAAATCTGGTGTATTTTTTAAATTGATGTCTCAAATACTCATTTTCCACCTTTATCAGTTCTCTCCACAGTAACTCACCTTTAAGAGGTTGACACAGCACTAGTCTGCCAGGTGGATTGGGAGTAAACTCTGTAAAACTGCATTTGGATAACTTGGCACACTAAAGTTTTTGCATGTCCAACTCTGTGATATTGGTCTACATGTTGCCATGAGATGAAATATGATGAGATCAAATCTAACATTACTTTGGATATGATATTACTCTAATGTTACTGGATCATCAGCCACTTTTACTGAACATATGGTTTGCTTTTTTTGCCATGCTCTCAGCTCTATGGATTGCAAAATCAAGCCTACTATCAGACTGTTTTAAGTGCAATATGCTAAATGAAGCCTGTTGTAACTTAAAATACATGGAAAAATATGGTGTATCTGTTGGCTTTCTTTCTGAGACCTTTCAATTGTCATATTTCCTGTATTCTCATTTTTAAAAATGTAAACTTCTGTCTATGAGAGCTATCTTTACAACATTTAAGGAAGTTAATGTGGATTTAACTATTTTGACAAGTGGTTGTGCATGAATGTATGATTATTAAGACTATGAGTGTTACAGTTAATAATCACAGCCACACTTAATGGTTCCAGTCAGGCTGTCCCTTCATCTGGCATAATAAATAATGATTAGTTATTAAAAAGTCAGTGTACCGACTATACAGATGTTACTTATTGTTAGGAACATTTTACAGTGTTGGTGGAATGTGTCTGTTTATGCGGTTGCGTTTCAACTCAACCTTTACCACCTCCACTAACCAGTTTCCTGGGGGAAAACCTGACCACTGACCCCTTCACCACCAGCATGTTTCAATTCCAGCTGCAGTTGACTAAAACATTCTGGACAAACCTGTGGGCAGAGCCTTTTCTTCTCTGGAGGGAAGTATATTGCCTTCAGGCTATGTACTAAAACAAAAGAAAATCTGT
Source organism: Ctenochaetus hawaiiensis (assembly GCA_029783645.1). Lineage (NCBI taxonomy): Eukaryota > Metazoa > Chordata > Actinopteri > Acanthuriformes > Acanthuridae > Ctenochaetus > Ctenochaetus hawaiiensis. The sequence continues at coordinate 1,808,719 of JAPZDY010000016.1, forward strand.
GTTTGATGCCTTAAAAGCTTTGAAAATCAAGATGTAATGTTTACAACTTGGCAACTATCCCCATGAATCTCAAAGCTGGTTCCCAGGACACAAGATGTTTAACTCCTCAGGATAATAATACAGCACAATGCCGAATTTGATACCTCTATTCATTGCGAGCCTTTGAGGTCAGGTTAGTGAATTCAAAATGAGACCACATCGGCCATGGTGTGAGCCAAGAGAGTGTCTTGGTTTCATGCGGCAATTTTTTTTTATCACTTGGTGGTCTTGGCAGGGGGGAGCTCTGAAACCCAATTACAACCATGCACACCAGGAGATAGAGGAGGCATTGTTGGTCTGTCGTTAGGCAATATGATTTAAATGCAGCCAGCTAAGAAAAAGATGGGAATGATGTGAAAAAGTAAAGGCAGTATATGTTTGTGGGTAAGACGACAACAGAAATGAACCTAGCGAGGCATGGGAATGTGTTTATTTAAAAAAATAAAAACACGAGGAAGCTTGTTTATCCCACTACTTCCACAAATCTATGTAATAGGCTATGTAATTAACTTCAAGATGGAGTACTTTAAAACTGTGTTCTCTGTAATCTCTCTAGACTTTCCACAAGCATTGAACATGGTGAATTTAGCCTTGTTGCTAGCCAATAAATGTCCATTAAATGACTTTTGGATGTAATACACTCCATTATCTTCAATCTCCCTTTGTATTCATTCCATTTATACAAGGATCTTTTTTTCCACTTCTGCCATTAACTTCATTTATTTTTATTTGTTGGGCAGTTTGGCATCAATGCCAAGAAAGCAATGGAACTGAGAGAAAAAAAGCTTTAGAGAACCTGAAGCGAAAAGAATGGATGATATGGCCTAGAAAGAGTAAAGAAAGAACAGGAATGGAGACCACTTACATTTCTTAACTTATTAAGACATGCATGTGTGTGTGCATGCGTGTGTGTGTGTGTGTGTGTGTTTGAGATTCGACCCCTTGAGAGCCCCAACCTCTGCTTTTGTAACTCCTGCAGGTTTGATGGTGTTCACATACCGAAAGGTTACAGCCGTGTAATGAGAATGTCATGCAAAGTGCAGCCTGTGATCCCTCCACAAATCAGTCAAACCTGCTCAAGGTCTTGACAGAAAAAGGTACAAGGAGAAGAGCAAGGACCTTCAAAGAATCCCTGTGTTGTTTCCCTCTGACATTTGAGGAGGTTCACCAGGGAACGAGGTCTTTACTTTGCAGGTTTTGGGGCACCTGAAGGACAGTTCTAGGTCTTTAGTATTTATGAGGCCTTAAAATAATGACTGCAGTAACTACTACCCTCTAGAGAACTTCCCTCCTTCCCTGCAGTCCCTCCACATGTCCAATGAGACTGATTTATAGTTTCTTTTAAAACCAAGCGGGGCATGAATAGATAGGCAGCACAGGGGCCAAAGCTCAGGGGTTGGGCATATCTTCATCCTTTATCCAAAAGGATATAAAGCCACTTACGGCAAGGGAAATACTTTCGGCAGACAGCGGTTCTTTTCCCTATCTTATCAAGCTAAAGGGTGTTGTTGCATTCCTCTTGTAGTAAGCAGAGTTTTGGTCTAAATGTTTCTGTAATCACACTATCTCTCTTGCTTATTTACACTAGCACTGAGCCACAAGGCCAACAAATCACACACGTCATTAAATTCAAATCACGGCAGGCCAGCAATCGCTCAAAGGTCCCAGAGGACAAGTGCGTTGGCCACTGCTGCAGCCACTGAGATTGTGGAGGTTCCCGAGCAGACCCGTTGCCCAGGCTGGGGCTTTCTCTTATATTTCAGAACCACGTCCTCCTCACATATGGTTCAAATAAGCAGCCTCCAACTCAAGGCTCTGCATTTAATCAAAGTCAGTCCTGGTGTAGTTCATCTTACTTTACTCTTCTTTTCTGCAGGCAATTCATTTACTTACTTGCTATCTCTAAATATCTTCTTTCAGGTTCTCTCTGTTTGGTCTTAGTTCGCTGTTTTACGGACTCTTGCAGGTGATGAAGGTTCTCTTTTTTTCAAGACTTTCAAGACAAACCAAACCTTTCTATGACAGACCAATGTAAAGTGAGGAAAGGAAGTTAAAGAGTGATAGATCACTGAAACAGGAAGACAAGGGTGACTGAGAGGCTAAGACAAGCTTCAGATAAGTGTGGACGGATGGGAAGTGTGTGAATAAGTACAGACAGAGATGTAGCGAGTGAGACAAGCAGTGAAAAACCTGATTTGAGCAAAAAAAAAAAAGGCCCCACACTTCCTCTGGTTAAGATAACATTCAAATCCAGGAGACAATAAAATAAAAGTGCTGCATTCAAGGATGATCTAGGAGTTGTTTTGGAATGATGCCACTACTCTTGTTTCAGGTCTCCTTTCCACCAACCCATGATCCCACGCACACTTTATCTTTTGTTTGTTGATAGATTGTAGCTCATGCAGCAGTGTAGAAGACTATAAGTGACTTTTTATTTAGTTTTAGGTTTTTTTAGGTTTTTTATTAGGTTTTTCGTTGCCTGACTGGAATGACTGCAGCCTATAAAACTGTGTATAAAGAAAAGGTAGCCAAGGGTGACCATGACAATGAGACTATCTGTATAGTACAGATATCCATGTCTGGAAATGCTAAACTAGCTATAATTTGCTGTCTTGCAGTCAAATCTTATTTGCAGATGTGTGGCTGACCAGGGCTCAAGAAATAAAGTTCAAATGGCAGGTGATTCACTACTGATGCAAGAGCTGAAAGCCGGGATTTGGATGTATGCAGTGCACTTGAGAGTCCACATGCTGGATTTGTCATGAAAGGGAGGTTGGTATGACTCTTAAGCTCTTAAACATTTATCTAAGACACTCCAGGAGTGTGTTTACTAAATCATAAAGATTCTATAACTAGTGGAAAAGTTTCAGGAATATTGCTTCAAAAGGTCATGTGCACAGAAAAACATAACATAACAAGCATTTTTCAATTTTAGGGGCTATGCAGAGGAGCAACCTCTGCCCTCGCCTTTGGCAATCCACCTCTCTTCATCAGTTAAGATCAGCAGGAGCCCGATGAGTTTGGAGAGCTGACACCTCTGAACTTGCAGAAAGCTCTGACTTTGAGTCTCTAATCTCATCAGCGCAGCTTAAAGAAAACCAGACAGGCCAAAATTTTTCTGATGCTGTAAGTTTCCCAGGGGGCAGACAGTGTGGACATTTTTTCTCAGGCTCGTGTGACTGGAAGGTTAAAGTGCTTTGCAAAGGTTCCAACAGCAGCTGCACACTACTGCTTTTAAATGACCCAGGTTTGTTTTATCTCCACTCCCATGGTTTTGGTGACCTTATCAATTCTTAATGGTTTTTTAAAAGTTGCCAAAAATAAAAGAACTCAAGATGTTTTTAACATGACCCCCTTTTTCTTATGAGTTTTTCATACCAAAATCTTGTCAACTTACTCTGGACAGCTTATAGCACAAGAAGTTCTGTGGCTGCTTTCCAGTGATTATTAAACACTTGTGACAAACATATGTGATAGAGGCAGGATATTCGAAACTTCAACAATTAACTTACTGTCTAAAATAACATTAGTGCACTATAATGACCTTATTTTCTAATACACAGAAACAGGATTTCACTTCACTTTAAATACAATGAAGTATGTAGCTACATGTCTCAGATAGCAAATCCTGTCCACATTAAATGTCCCTGGCATCAGAGTGTTTGCTCAGTCTTGGTTGGTATTTCTTTGGGGATATGCAGGCTAAACACCTTGACAACAGGAAGGGACAGTGAGGTAACATTTTCTCGATCCTATGAGAGGGATTTAACTAAGAATTATGGAATATCTAGGTTACACCGTATACAATTATGGTTTAATGAGCATTCAAATAAGCATATTTAAAACATGTCCTAACTGACACTGAAAAAAATATAAAATATTACATGTGTGCTACACCAGAAGTGTCCCTTCCACTGTGGTTACAAGATAAAGGGGGGTCACAAGATTGAAAATAGGAAAAACTCCTTCTTTAAAATGGCACATTGGATGGATAATTTTTCCCTCTTTACGCTTTTACAAACTTCTAAAATAGCACAAAAAAATCCAAGGAAAGAGAACAACATTCCTTGGATGAGCTGTTCACTACTAACAGACATATATGTAATGCGGCAAGGCCAAGAGGTTGGTAAGTATCCTGGTGTCCTAATGCATTGATGCATCGTGCATGATTTCTAAAGGACTACCGGTCTCTGTTCTACAACTGCTTATCCACTCTGATCACTTTATAAATTTTACAAAACAGCTGTGGCAAATTCTTAATCATTTGTGCCTTCTTATAAATTAGTATTAAATGCCATATATTGACTTGTTTTTTCCCTGTAAAAATCAGTTTGTTCCTGTACTGGCCTGTCAGCTTCACTACACAGCACTGTGGAGTTTTGGGCTTTGTGAGAGCACTCCATCACAAGAAGTGTGTCTTACTGCCAGCATTTTCAGCTGTTTGGGCACACTTTAAACTGATTTCACCAATTACACCAGATTAATAAATGAGGACAATATTTGTCGACATGTCATATTTTACAAATATAGTAAACAGCAGCGAAAATAGGCTGCTTATTTATTGCCCCCAGGCTCAGTAAAAAAAAATATATAATTAAAAAAACATTTTCTTTGAGCTGTTACATAGAAGAAACTTCATTAATGTTATGAAATCCTGTCTGCAACAAATTTTTGATTACTTGGTGAAAGGTACACATTACACTGCTTCTTTCTGTTCTCTGTGTAACAAACATGTCCAATTGTCCCAGTGTGGCTTCTACTATTGTTCATCTAGCAGTTAAATGTAGGTGTTTATGTGCATGTACAGCAAGGAAGTGAGGTAATCCTAAGCGGCCACTTGAGACATCAGTGGGATGTAACTCCACATGTGAACTGACTTAAAACTGATACTCAGTGCCGTCCACTCCTGCTCAATTAGCCCATGATGCAAGTTCAACAAGGAAGGAAAAGCCTCACCGGGGACTGGTGACCTGCCCTCTGCGAGGCATTCTGGGATCATTTTGTGGTGAATGTATGGATTCTCTGAACATGACAGGGCTGTCAAACTCCTAGCTGCAGTCAGGGATGGTGTAATGTTAGTTTTATATTACTGATTCATGGTTAAAAATCTGAGGTAATTTTAAAGAATTTCTTATATAATAATGCAGACGATTGTCATTTTAACCACGGTGACAGGTCAATATGGCCTTTTTTTCAAAAAATAACTTTGAAGTGTTTATAGATTTATATCCAGCTTATTGTTAAACTATAAAACTATTATAATATCCTCATACTAGGGTCAAGGTGTTTTAAAAATGATGGAGAAGCCAAGTTCAATAGTCATGTAGTCATTAATATGTTGGCACATTCACACTAACAGGTCACAACATGAGGTTTCCTATGTTTTCCCATTTGGAAACTTTAGCTTTCATTCCACTCTGCAGATGACATGTTACAGCTGAGGGGAAGCGTTAGCAATCTGCCTTTCAAGGATGTTGAACAGGAAAAAAAAAAAAGTTATACTGTCATTTGGTCTATGCTTTGTAATTAATGAGGCAACACAACGGGTGCTTCTAAAAGTTAAGGATGCCTTCTTTGATGGAAGGTTTCTTTCATGTCAAGTCCTGCAGAGGCAAAGTAAAACTCTTTCCTAGCATCAGGTGAACATTACATGGAGCAGTCTAGCAAGTGTGCAGCTGTGTGTCTTCAAAAGAAATTCTGTGGAAGAAAGTGGCGTAGCATTGGCAACACTGCTCTTCAACCTGTCTGTTAAAACAGGGGGTGAATAGGTATGTTAATAGACTTTATCCCTGTTATTTCAGTCTTCTCCCATTCTAATAAATGAAGTAATGTATCAGTTACTAGGTGGTGATGTTTCCTGTGTCTAACATCAGTTGTCACATCACTTACAGGTGCAGAGAGTTTATAGTATCTTCTTAGAAATTAGTAAGCTAAGTTAGTAAGTTAACATGGATAGCTTGCACTTTAATGCGTACATTGCATTCCAACAATTTTGTGCTAAACTTGGGACAAAAATTGATTTTTGATAAACTGCTGAAGCAAAAATGATTCAAAGTTTGCTTTAAATTTTCCCTCCTTTCAAAATCAGAGACTAAACAGTGAGCTTGCGTAAGATGCGCATGTTGGTGCTTTCAGAAGGTTGGGAATACACAGCTGGCATCCTTCAAATGTGACAGATCCCAAAAAAAAGAACAATCCTTCAGCAGGATAATAATGAAGTTGTGTCCTTGAAATCAGACATTTAAGAAACTATCCTGAACACTGAGAAGCACCAAACTGTCTGACTTGGAGACAGCAGGGGAAAACACAGAGTGAACTCTGCAAAGACCTTCAGCAAGCACAGAAAAATAAAGTAATAACAAAATCTGATTATATTTGCTGGGTTCAGATACCAGCGGTTACCATGGTTACCGGTTTAAACAGCCTGTAGACACTTAATCAGGCTCTTATGAAGTGCTTATGTTTTGGATTCAGTCCTCGAGTCTGAGTCTACAAGTCTATACATGCGTATCAGGAGGATGTTCAGTTTCTTCTCAGAGTTTCAGTGAGTTTCCAGCTGACATATAGCCGATGTTTTCATGTTAGCACATTGATGGATGGTGTTCTTTCACTCAAACTTAACCACACTCCTCTGCAACAATTCCTTCAGGACTACAAGCCCGAGAAACATAGTTGAATCTCCACCAACTTTCCACGTGAATGTCTGCTGAGTTTCTCTGCTTTCGTCAGAGATTGGGGACTCTTTTTTTTTTAAAGGGAAGAGGAACATGGAGGTGGCTGCACTTTTCTCATTATTTTCTCAGACTTCTGCCAGAAAACACTGATGCCCAGCAAGCCTCCTCCTTTTCAGCTAAGGAGTGGAACAGATGGTGGAGGCAGTGGAGGAGAACCCCCACAGAGCTGCATGTACAAAGGGGGGAAACCGCTGATGTGAAACATACAGCCAGAAAACTACAAAGCAAGACCACAGTTCACCCCCCATGATACTGTACACACTAACCACCCTCACCCTTAATATGTCTTTACAGCTTCCTGCTGCCCACTAAAACACTAAGAGGTTCCTGAGGCGACAATGCTTCACCCTGATCAGAAAACACAAAAATCTGTTTGACTAAAAGAAAACTGACTCATGGCCAACTTCCAACTTTTTATATAGCAGGGGCTTTTCCCAGTGCTGCAACAGAGTTACCCCGCCTTAGATTATTTACACCAAGCTACACAATGCCAACATAATGCCATCCAAATGTGTGATTTTCACCCTAGCACTGCAGATCAAGAGAAGTGTATTGAATATATGACATTTTAAACTGCATATAACATATGGAAATAGCATGTGCATCAAGCAGAGCTTTCTACATAATTACAGCTTTAAACAGTAATAAAAAATATTTACTGTGCCAGTTATTTGTTTGTTGAGCTTGTTCTCTGCCTTGTTAAAAACGAGCTCTCGGACCTCATTGTTTACCCAAGTTCAAGTCATTTTCAATGGCTTTCCTTCTTTATCTTTAAGTAAACTACTAGCTAAATCCCCTGCTAGTGGATGGAACCCTTCATACGTCATCAAGATGTTACACCCCACTGCCGGTGTGTCAGATTGGCCTTTTGCAACACTGATTCTGGTCTGTTTCTAGGTCTGGACCCTTATTCCATTTCTGTAACTTTATACAGAACAGTGAAGTTAAAGGTGCAGCATAGCCTTAGGTCTGTGTAAAAGGGGCTTAACAGTCCCTCCAGGAATTCGTGATGTTGTGATCGCAACAATTCACGTGAATTCAACCAATCTCCGTGAATTCTGCGCAACCTTGCAATTTTGTCCAATCACCGCAACTTTTCCGCAATTTTGGCCAGCCTCCCATGAGTTCCACCAATCATAGCGGTCCCCAGCGCAAACGTAATGCACGTACGTCACCGAATTCACTTCCTTGTTTATGG
>JAPZDY010000016.1:1823755-1838112 GCA_029783645.1 Ctenochaetus hawaiiensis
GACACTGTCTTATATTACCCCAGGAGAAGCTCAGCGACTACAAAGACCCTTTTAGATCTACTTAGTTTCTTGGGATTTTTTACAATCCTACACAAATTAAAGTGCACCAAAGATAGTAATACTGATTCCACAAGCAGATAACAAGCTGTAGGGTTGATGTTATTAGTCTAATCTGTTATTTGAATGCAACTTATGTTGCTCTGTACCTTGTTTATTCTGTGCTAGTGTTGAGGTCACAGTGCCTTTTGTTGTGAGGGGAAAATTTTTTTAATGAGCTTAATAGCCAACATCGTAAAGGAAACAAATTGGAACTCTCCACCATTTTAAGCACATAAAGCACATTTTGTTTTAAAATGTATGTGAAAAAAACAAAAACTCATACAGTAAACAGGCAAAATGTGGCTTCTTCTTCTGCAATGATTTAATTGCATCCAACCAAAATATCTCTGCCACCTACCGCTTATCTTGATGAAACACCTCAAGGTCATGGCCGTACATGGAACAAAGCATTCACTGGCATTTTCTAAGGCCAATTTTCTCAAAATTCTGTTAAAATTTTCAATAGAATTGGATGGAAACCCTGCACTTTTGTAGCAACTTCTCTGGCTTTACTGTACCAGGCAGGGGCAGAACACATAAACTGGCCGTGTGTCTCCTTGCAACGTCAGCTCTCAGTTCTCTGTGAAAATCTACCATAGGAAACACACACCCAGAGACTTGAAACTTTGACTGTTTCCAAAAATGCATCCAAAACCAGTTTTATCCCCTTTTGAAAGGGGAAACTTATGCACAATAGCTGCAGTATTCTTATAGTTTATATACCATAACATAAGACGAATTCACACTTCAGTTTGGCTTTAATGTTTGCTGCCTTTCATCAACAGCAGCAGTCGTCCTTTCATATTGGAGCTCTCAGTTTTCTCTCTTTCAGTATGAACAGCAGTAACATTTCCACTCATACAAAAAACTTCCTGCCAGTGTAAAAGTTGTAACTCTTCTGGCTGCATTTGCTTGGGGATGTCAACATTTCCATGCACTTAGAAAGTTTAAGCTTATCCAGTGAAATGACCCCAGAGTGTAAGAAGAGTAAGTGCTGGTGTGTTGACATAGAGATTATGGATTACCCACATGATCTGTACAACTCACCCTGGCTGTGTTATTGTGTCAGACATTCCAGAGTCAGTTGACTGCGGGGCAGGTGGAGCTACATAGCTCCTGGTCTCTCAGTGTAGATAAACCTTGATCAGACAGAAAGGGAATGTCAGCTATGTTGAGATTTGATTGTTGAGATATTTTGTTCTGGCTTCGGGCCTTTTTTTAAAGATGCGGAAGGCATTGTTACACATTTAAAAACAAAATGCAGAGAAGATAGTTACCAAATGCCAACTTATATCTTTTTTACTCTCTAGGAATTTGTTACGTTAAGACGGCAAGAAACCCTGCTATTTTTGAGAGATTCTGTAGAACCTCAAAAATCCTGGCCAAGTAGATTGTTCAAAAGGATATTTAAATCCAGGGCCATTTTTATAAGTTAAAGTCAGCGGAGTCAAGCCTTTATCTCTGCAAACTTTCATGATATTTTTGTAGCATTTATCCTGCAAATCAGCAATTGCCCTCATGCTGTTTGTCTGATCAAGGTCTCCCGCTTTGTGTTTTAAACTCCACAGTTTAATAAAAATGAGACCTAACCATTTTTTAGTTAAATACTCCAAACTGATGTTTAGTTTCCAAAGTTTGACAATAGTGCTACACAATGTAAAAGAATTCAAGGTGCTGCCCTCGGCTATATAAATGAAAAGTGATGGAAATCATGAGAAAAATGAGAACATAGAACTTCAGAGAAAAGTGCAAACACAGCCCACTTTCACACCTCTGCAAAGTTGGCCAATGGCAGCGTAAAGTGGGTGTGATTGTCAAACGGTCTGAAAGTTACAAAAACACAGCCTCCTGATTCTGCTATTAGAAAGAGAATTTTGGATGTTTATAGTGATCCAGCAAGAACTGTTTTAAGCACACAAAGACCTTGAACCTGCAATAATAATTATTTGTGCCACTTGGGGGTAACAGAACAAGCTGTGAAGGCAATATCAACATATTATCACCTAATAAATTTGATATAGTGAACAATTTTAGCAAACAGTAGCCTGTTAACACATCCAGCAGACATGTACAACATTCATTTGGACTAGTGGGTCTGGCCACCTATTGAATTGAAGTCCAACATTGAGAACACAATTGTGGTCGTTTGCTGTTTAAAGTATTAGCTAAGTTTGTCTGCTGTTTGATGCCGAGCATTTGGTGTCTCGGTTGTTTTTCCTGAAAGCGTCTGTGTGCTGGTGCTGGAATCAGGGTTAATGAGACTGTTAAGACTGAATCAAATTGCAAAGAGAAGCCATTAAACCAAAAACATTAGCATGAAGATGCTGAGAAGTGAGCTGAAGGTACCTTCAGAGTTTTGTGACTATTTTCTGTGAGTTCTATAAAAAGACAGACTTCTGTTTCATTTAGCATAATATTTTTTAGTCGTCAATATTAATGATTGATGAGTGCAATCTGATGGGCAAAAATTTTAATATTTCTTTTTTCTCGACCTTGCTAGTTAACTGTAGTACTACAGTACAGTACAGTTCTACAGTTAGCTAGCCAGTTGCATCGTCTGCTACACATTAATTATTTTGGGCTGCAATGATTAAAGACAACTTATGTGGTAAATACTAAAAAATAATAACCTGACACACCATGTGGAATGTTTAATATTTCCATTGGATGTATTTCACACGTCCATCTGGAAAACAGCCCATAGACATGTGGCTAATGTAGCACTCCTGCTAACCTCTTCAGCAGCCACAACTGTCTACAGGCTTGCAGCCACTTCTCGCTTTCATCAACACTAAACCATGTCAGTAGCTACAACCTCTTTCTCTACAAAGGATGCTGATCCTAAGCAGACACAAATGAATGTAGTTGGGGCTTTTCAAGACGGACCTGAGAAATTTCAGACTTGAGATCTCAGCAGTCCAACTGCCTTTCTAGGTTAAAAATGCACTGTGCCACAGGAACTAGAAAACTAGAAGTTTTCTCTGCACACAGCACAACCTTGATTTATATTTCGGAGGTAGGTGTCTATCGAGTCTCTAGCTGAATCAGACACCAGAATTTTATCTTTCAAAAAATTGATTTACATGTATTCATTTAGGGAAACCCCATCTCTATTTAGGCCTTTAGTTGCAGTTTTCTCCAGAAAACCATCATATCCAGTCATGCAGACCATCTGGAAACAACTTTCCAATTCCTCCCTTTTTACCAATCTAGTGAGTCAGCTGATGTCCCCATCTGACGGCTATGTGCTCTTTTCACCTTTCAGCACATCCACTCCAAATAAAATGTCTTGTGGGTGTTAAACGTTCTAATGAGCAGCAGGCGCTCCCAATGAAGAGTGATTAGAGTAAACAACAGCAGAGTGCCTCACAACAAATTAGCAGCCAGCTCCAGCTCCTGGGTTTTATGGGCCTGACTGGGCAGAAACGAGCTGTTTTGCTAACATTTCATGTCTGCCAGTCATTTCAGTTCAACAATAACTTGCACATTTTTAAACAAAGCAAGGCATTGTTGAGATAATTACCTCATCTCAGCATGCCATGGATAGAATATTTTTTATGAACTTGATGGAGTAACGTCAGCAAGACAGACGCTGATGGATGATGGCTGTAACACGATCTTAAAATGATATATGCTTTATCATCTCCATCGCTGGCCTGCAATCCTAACTGGCTGCTTGCTGCTTTGTCTGCATGTCAGACATGCCCCAGCAAAGAAATCTCACTGGGCTGAGAGAAAAGGCCCTGTTTTTCCTGCTCGGCTGAGTCCAAGCATGCTATTCTTTCCAGACAGATTCACTATCTCCTCTGATTGTGATCCTGAGATGAGCAAGAACAAGCATTCTCACCTGTCACCACTAAGTTGATGCTTAACAAAAATGCTGGGTTTTGGGCAACTTCAGTGTGTGCAGACATTTTTTAAAGGCCTTCATGAAGCAAACTAGAGGAACGTGGCACTGTATGAAAATTATAAAGGTAGAAGGGAGTGCCAGAGTAGAGCAAAAGATATGTATTTAACATTTTGCTGAAGGGGAGTAGTCAAAAATTTATGAGCAATCAGGAGCCAGTTTTTTTTTAATGTTGTGTTTTTTTTCTTTAAATATTTTATGACATGTTAGGCTCAAGCCCCTCCCTATGCCAACAACTTTTATATGGTCCCGAAGCCAAATCAATGCCTTTAGAAGCAAGACTGAAGATCTACCTTCACCCAGTCCTTACAAAAACCTAAAACATGAGAGAAATTCCAAGCCACAGGAGCAGCCACAGAGATGAACATGATGATAGCTGTGCTGACAGCTTTGACACCCAGACTGAGTGCAGATGAGGAGAAGATAAGGACAAAATGTTGAGAAAAGCAAAATCCTCCACACAAACTGTTTGCCCCCTCAGGTAGCAAGTGCTGAAGCAAAGGTATGTGTGCAAAGTGGACACCCTCATTTCATCCTTCACTTCCCAATTCACAACACAGCTGGTGCAAAGAGAGCCCGCAACCCCGGCCAATGAGGCCAAAGGCAAAGGGGGAAGAAAACAGAAGACATCATGAGATCACAAGGCTGGCAACGGGGCTTCTGGCACGTGTGAAAATATATGGCTGTGATGGCTGCATGAGCATTTGAAGAGGAGTTTATCATTTGAGATGAAAAGGTTCAGTTTACTCGAATTACATAAAAAATAGGTTTTATTCCTTTGATCACTACCTTTATTGGGCCTAAAAATGGAGAGAAACACACTGCAGTGAACAAACTCTCATTTAAGGGCTTAGAGCATGGCACTTTAACATTTTAAAAATACATATTTCATGTATTTATTTTTTTGAGTTAAGACCATGATTGCATGACTGTCAGTAATTGATGTTTTTCAGTAGATACTGTAGATAGTTGTAGATGACCTGGCAGACGTTGTCACATGAGCTTTATTATTACCTGTCATCTAAATTTATTAGTGTACTTAAGCAGTAATAGGGGTTTTTTGTCTCCATGAGGACATTTAAGACATTGAAAATGACAAGTTTTACCATATGATGTTGTTTCTGTGTCAGCAACCAGTTGCTCTTTAAACACCCAGCAGACACAAAGAAATATGACATTATGATAAAAATTAATCAAATATTTATTTAATATTGAATATTTTCATTTAATATTTACTCCACTTTTAGCTTGTTTTGATTCTCACCACCTCCTTAGAAAAACCCTGGTCTTGAACTGCTGTGATTGCTCCACTATGTTCTGTTAGTTGCAGTCTGGTTGCTACAAAAAAAGTTTACATTTTACATTTTTGCAACCACAGATATGCAAACTTTTAAGAGTTCGTATCAAAGTAATGTAGTTTAGATAAAATGTAGGCCCTGGGTTGTATTTTCTCACCAGGGGGTTGGAGGAGATGGTGGTGTTGTGACATCTGGGTGAGAAGACTTCCAGGCAGGAGAACAGCGTTTGAAACCACATCAAGGCCGACAGCTTTAACCAGGTAATTTAGTGACTGTCTTGACATTTAAAAGCCATTTTGTGGCCACTGAAATCCAGTCTTTTTTTACAATAGGAGAGATTTCCACTGTGTTTGTAGCAACATAACCAGGTATGTTAAGTCAAAACACAGTCCAAATCCTTGACAAGTTGTTTATGTGCCTCAACCTAACATGACCTTAACCACAGAAATGTAAAGTTTCAATGGAAGAAATGTAAAGAAACATAAAGTTTCAACATATCTGTGGTTTGCTGGAACATTCAGTGTCAGTTCAAAGATTTTTTTTAACTTAAAATGCCCTTTGGTGTGCTGACATTTTATCGAAGCTGTCTCCTGCTGTGGGAAGCAACGCTGTTGAGAGGGGTGAGTGTGAACCGAAGCTGTGAAAATGTGGGACAAAAAATAAAACAAGGAACTGGAAGAGAGTAAAAATGTCTGTCGAAACACGATTCTTTGTGGGTTTGTCATGACAAGCAACATCATTCACTTGTAACCTGGTCACATGTAAGCTACGGGGTAACTGTTCTCACAAGATCGTTTTTTTCTTATCTTATAGATCTTATACAAATAGGTCTGTGGGTTATCAAGTAGAAATTTTCTCTGTATTTTTTAATGCTGTGATCACTACAAACTGAGTTCCCTTTACCGCCACTGTCATTGGGTGACAGCAGGGAACTCAGCTACCTTAACATCTGAACAGTTAAAACAAAACTCATCTTCATGTCTAGATAAAAAGGCTTGATTAACAAAATGTTTTTATTATAATGTGGGTGAACCAACCCTCTAGCATAAATGTGAATGCCAGAAGAATGGGCAGAAAGAGAAAGTGCACGAACGAGAGATAACAAGATGCAGAGCATTTTGAGTGAGAAGTCAACAGAGGTCTGATTCAGGAACCCACCTAAATCTGACCTTTGACCCCAATATGTCTGTTCTGACATTCACAGAGAATGGTCCTCTTGTGTCAAAGAATAACACAGGTGAGCTAACATTTGTGCCAAACACCTTCTCATGGCTACATTGTGTCATACATAACCAGGCAGCTGCAACCAAGCACTGGCAAACAGCACAGTGCTAATCATTTTAAACTGAGCTGACTGGATAATGAATAAGTTAGTGCCTCAGTCAGGCAAATCACTTCCACTGTAGCAATGTAATATCTATTAGTGTTAGCTTCTGTTGTTATTCCACTGAGGTGTCTGCAGGCCACGTGCACAGCTGGTCCCAAGCGCTGACCCGGCTAACGTAGCCGCTGCTTAATGTGTTATCCAGTTGGCTCGGATGACTGTATCAACAAGGCTTGTTTTTGCACAGCACACTTTTCGGTTAAAGTGACCCTCCACCCCCTCCTTCCACCACAACAGGTCCCTGCAGCACACGGCAAAGCCATCTGAGAGTCCCTGAGCCAGGGGCTAAAAGGCTAAAATGTACCACGGTGGATAGTTGATGTCCTCATGGTATTATAAAATTTTAACATCCACCAGCAGAAAAAAAAAGCATGACATGAACTGCCAGCTGAAATGTTCACTATTGAGTCTCAAGTGGAGAATCTGGCATCTAGTCGATGTTTTCCTTTTGTTTCAAAGCTGGTTTCTGCTAACACCTCTGCAGGAGATCTGAAAAACTCTGCCTTTCTTTTGTTAGAGCATTTTCTCTTGAAATAAAAGAAAAAAGTGATGGCTAAAGGACAAAACGTAAGCAGGGCACTGGGTTCATTCTGGAGTGTGGACACCTGCTGCAGTTCCAGATGGGTCTTGAGGTCTCAATTATACCACCAACATGATTCAAGTGAGGTTTCAATTTTGACAGTTTTGAGCATGCAAATGTCTTGAAAAGATATGATTTTGTGGCAAGCACATTCTGTGTATTTTGAAGAGAAGTTATTATGAGCAGAGGATATCTAAAAATCCATTTGTGTCTCCCTTCTGGGCACTGATGAGTCATTTTGAATGAGTGTGCTGGCAAAATCCAGAGTGCACTGAGCAGGAAATTTGAATCCCTCTTGCCAGACAAAAACACGAGTATTGGACGATTCTGCGAAACCCTGAACTACATTTAAATGTAAAAAAACTATAATGCCATAGCAAGCAGCTTTGGAACATAAGGAGAGACTCTGCTTAAAGAGAAGCTTATGACTGAATTATGTGCGGTTTTTGAGGGAGCAAAGAGCTTCATGGATACAAGATAAGTGTGTGAATAATTAAAAGAGGGGGAGGGGAGATGACAACAAAAAGGAAAGATGAGTCAACACAGATGATCAGAAAAACCTCTGTGACATCTACTTTCGTCACCCTTTAACCTCCCTCACTGAGAAACAATGCGTCTACTGTCCTTGTTTCTAATCCTTTTCATTCTCACACACACACACACACACTCACATCCTCGGGTGTCCTTACTAACATACTGATCTTATTTGGTGGGTGTGGCAGCCGTAGGAAACAGGGGTTTCTGTTCTGTCTCTGCCAAGCAGTGATCCAAGGCCAGCACACGGAGAGCTTGGCACTTCCTTTCAGCCAGCAAACACATTACTGCACATCCAAGGTTTTTCCGTTACAGCTCCATCAGCGTGCTATGGCGCTGTCTTTGACCACAATGTAAAACATCATGCATACATGGCAGAGGGGAGATGAGCTTTGCATGCATTTACAGAACAATTTCATGCAATGTCAAACAAATGCTACTTTTTCCAATGTGTAAATAAGAAATGCTAATGATTTCCTTATTGTTCATGCATGTCCACAGTAATCATGATCTTGATAGGTCACTATCTGAACTATCTGGATGACTATTCTTTCTTTATCTGAACTGAAAAGAGAAGCAAGCTTCTATTTCTAATTCCACTTCCTCAGTTTCACCATTGAAATTTCTAAATTTGCCAAATTCAAGTGTTAACCTATTTAGTGTTCAGTGTCTGCAAACATACAATGAATGCCATCATGTTCACTATAAAGTTCAGATTATTTAACATTAAAGCTGAACAGGAGCTTTGCACTCGTGTTTAAACCCCCTAAAAAATTGTTTTTGAGTATTTCCCAATAACATAAAAAATAAGGACTAGGTGAGTAATATTCACAGCAGGAAAATATTCTCAGTTATTAATTTTTTATATGTTTAACAAAGAGTTAATGCTTCAACTAACCCTTGGACAAACACATCTGCCAACACAGGCGAACAACCCCAAAACTCTCCTCCCAGTCAAAGTTAAATGTTACTGAGCTTGGACTTGTGTATGGAAGCATGTGATATCACCTCTTTCTAATGTGAAAAAAACAAGTTTCAGGGCTTTTGAAGGTTTCGCTATTTAAGGAAGTCTATAAGTCAAGGCAGAGATCAGGAAAAAAATATTCCTTTTCACACTGATGCTATTCAAGCTGGCCTGTTACATAAGTATGAAAGACTTGTTTTGTGTTTTCAGCAGACACAACAGGAAAGTCTGAAACAGTTCGCCACAACATGGGTTCAAAGATAAATCTTTGTGAATAAATGATGTTGGTATAGAGAGGGAGCGTTCAAGACATAAAGCTCTCAAAGATAAATGTTACATCAAGTATTTAAAGGATCCTCAAGCAACGTTCTGACAGTGGAATCTACTTACGAAAACTTTCTAACTTTCCAAAAGAGACAATCTGACCATCACACACCCACTTCACACAACCACTGGCCAGATGTGCAGATTGCTTTTTCAAGCTGTTGTTTCATTCTTAATGCAACTTTCCCTTTGACTTATAATGTGTGAAACATGATTTATGATGGGTGACCTTACCCCATTTGTGTGACCACTGAGAGCAGGAAGAGGTACTTTTACTTAACGTCTTGGACAGCTTTGTAGAAACTTTTTTTTTAATACTGAGACCTTTAATCACTTTCAAGTTACAATGTAACTTTTACTCCACAGCAAGCAATTTGTCAGATTTACTGTCTGAAACAAATAAACCTCATAATAACCATTAATCGTCACTGTGATTGTATCAGAGCAGAATCTGATAACACTGGCTTCTTCTGAAGGCTTTTCTCACCCAGTGAGATTATTTCTGCTCTGCCTCAGAGAAATGTTTGTGTGACCAAAACTCAATCGGCCAACGCGGCCGTCAACCTCAAGCTTGCAAAAATAGAAGCCATTGGTGTTGACTTGTGTAAACGCTGTTACCGCATTGTAAATTTTTATCATTCCTGTGGCCCAGTAAGATGTTGCTAAGCTGTGCAGCTCTGCTGTGACGAATAGTAGCAAAAGGTACTTTGATGCTGTCATCAGATGTCACTCAATGTCAATGGCGTTGAGATGTGGGAACTGTGGAGGCCCTTTTTTCCATTTCTTTTAAACGACTCTTTATTTACTCCGTTTTCAACCATGATTTTTCCTTTTTTTTAATTTCAGGGTTTTAAATCCACTTTGTTGTTGACAACACAGATATCTGTTTTTTACCAGCTAAAAAAGCAACAACAACAACAAGAAGCCACAGTACATATGTGTTGCAGTTTTCCTCTGTTTTCACTGTGAAATCCACATTTCCTGCCAGGACCCATAGTGCCCTCTTTGGATTAAAGGTCACACCCCTGGACAGATGTCGATCAGTAAGTCTTTGACACACACACATATTCATTCTGCATCTCCTCATATGGTTCATCCCCTGACCTCCAGCTGTCAGGGAGCCTAAACATAAACCTCCTCTCGGCCTCGCAGCAGGGAACTAGATCATGTTCCAGATGGGAAGCTTCGGTGGAAGAAAACAACAAGTCCGTGCCACAGTTTACAGCAAGACCCTATAAAATTCTTTAAGACTGCACGAGAGGCTCTAACATACAGCAGGTCTCCCTCGCTGCTTTACACTATCAGACTTTGTTTTGGGGGAAAAAACTGCTTTATTTGCTCAGTCTTGTAATAACTAAAATATTTACAGTTGAAGTTATATTTTGTCGACCGCAGTTAGGACCACAAATTGCAGTATAAACACCATAATGCTGAATTCTGTCATGTGTAAACCTTTTTTTTTTTTTATTAGCATGCACAGTTGCAAGAGTGCCAACCACAACGAAAGTAAGAATCAGCGTGCATGAAGTGAGGTAGAGCCTTACCTTTAGCTTAGTTTGGAAATCATCTTGCTTGTGTAGTCATTCTACAGGTTTATTTTTTATTTAGTTAACAATATCAATAATAAACCATATCAAAATCAATCATTATCAACACTATTTTCACTGTTGGTTCCTTTGTATTCAAAGTAATAGGTTTTGCTATATGTTTTATTGTTTCTTTAAACCTCCCAGGGGCTACACATGGCCGTAAGCCCGGACATGACATCAGGATGACCAAGGGACCTTATGTTATTTTGAACCCCCTACTCCCACTCCCACCCCCTTCCCATACTCACATACACCAACATTTTGCATGAGAAAGGCTAAGCTAGGTTTTACATTTTACTTGAATTTACTGGCATTATCGCGATTGCATGATGTCATCAAGAAACTGACTCCTATTTTCTGAATGACAAAAGCAATGAGCCTCTTGAATTTTCATCCAAACTGCAGTCAGAACTTTCATTTATTATTGCCAACACAGCCTCCAAACTTCACCGGGAAAGATGCAAAAAAAGGTAACTCATCTATTTGCCAAGAAAAAATATTATGAACTCTGTGTTTGACAAAATTTGGTATGCTGGTATTTGAATTGGATCTTTTACTTCAGAAATTATGGTTAAGGTAGATTTGCACGGGGTAAACAAAACAAACAACCTCTGCAAATTTTCCATTTTATATAATTCTCCGTCCTGTGTGATTTGGTCTTTAGTTAGATTTAGATCTGTGAATAAACTTTTAACAAGTTGGCTTCATTTAAATAGACAGGTGGGAGCAAAGTGGAACTAATTATAATAGTGTTAAAAACTTTTTTATATCAGTTGCAATAGGTACAGTTGATAACTACAAAGTGAAAAACAGGGAGTGACGGTTTAATGCTTTTAATAAGTTCTGGTTATAAAACTCCACAGATAAGTAAAAAAAGTAAAAAAAAAAACAACACCACATTTACATACATACATTTAACTATTCTTCAATAATTCCAAGATGAACCCCTTTATTCTGCCGGACTCTGTCAACCTTATGGTTTGCACAGATACAGTGAAATATCAAATTTCATTTGATTTGAAATGCACCAAATTGACAGCAGGAATGGTTTAGTAGGCCATGTTAATTAGCATCAGTCGGTGGACGATTTCCTGATCGACACTGCAGATGTCAGCCGCTCTCAGTGGAGTTTGCCCGCATGTATAAAACAGTTGTTTCACTGATTTTCCACAAGAACTCTCTCTGTTTTGCTCCTGTATTGGAAGCCTGCATCAAATAAAGCTAAGTGAAGTGCAGTGACTCAGAATAACAACACAGCTTGCAACTTGATATTTTTTGCCAAAGGTGAAACATTTCCAGTCCATCCTGTTGCCTAATTTTGATCCGCCAAAAACTAATTTGAGTGCATTTTTATCTCATTCTAGCCTTTCGAGACTCTGCATGGACCTAAATAAATGATAGATGAAAGATATTTCTTTTCTTTATCAAGTCAATAAAACTATTATTTTTTTCTGTGCAACAATTGTTGCAGTAAATACCAATTAAATACCAATTCGCTTTTATTGCATTTGAAGGTTTGTCAACATGGAAATCAGCAACAATAATATCACACTAAACTGATCTGAAAAGAGGTTGTAAAGGTTTGTTTCAAAACTTATTATAGCCACACATGCTGCACAGAACAGCCTGGTGAAATCCACCAATGGACATCAGAGATCATAGTGACCAGAGTGGTGGCTTGCTCCCATGGGAAGCCTCCATTTTCACCTCCTCCACCCCTGCTGGAGTGGAGCACAGAGACTTTGTTGTGTCGCACCAAAACAAGGCTCACAGCTCCAGATCCAAAGGTAGAGAGAGGGGGGAGGACAGATATCCATAGAAACCTGAGTTTGGATGAAGAGAGGAGAGTGAGGATGAATCTGCTGTTAACATCATTTATAGGTGGACTACAGATCTTTAACTTCTGGTTGTCTACACTTTGGCGTTTACCATTATTGTATATATCATTTGTAATGCATCTAATAGAATAAAAGCACCTCCTTAAAATTGATTGCTCCTGGAAACAATTTATTAAGTTTTTTATACTATAAATAGGTTGATTTATGTAATATTATGCTGTAATTATTTTTATTGATCATCTTTTCTCTTGACAAGCGACTCCAACTATTCAAAACACAGGTATTAAATACCTGCTGATACTGTGAACCACAGTTTAATATACTTTGGATTTTTTACAAGTATGTGACATGCAAATACTGTAAAATCTATCAATAAGAAGTTACCTTGCTAAAAATCATGCTATGCTGCACCTCGATGATTGTCCACATATTTTAAAACATGCCTTTTCTGCAAGTTATCAGACTTGTTTTACTGTGTTGAAGCTGAAATAGAATTTCATTATGAAAAATAACTACAATCTAATTTACAATGTTTATGTCTTATATCTTGAAAAGAAGTGGGTCAGTAAACCCTTGATGGTGCAGTTGTGTGGCGGACTGACGGTCGTTGTGTGGGGGTGGGGGGGTAATTACAGCCAATGTTTTAATAACGTCCCAACCAGCATCACACAAAGGAAGCCCACAGTGAACCCGCTGAGCTATTTTTAG
Source organism: Ctenochaetus hawaiiensis (assembly GCA_029783645.1). Classification (NCBI taxonomy): domain Eukaryota; kingdom Metazoa; phylum Chordata; class Actinopteri; order Acanthuriformes; family Acanthuridae; genus Ctenochaetus; species Ctenochaetus hawaiiensis. Next base: position 1,836,981 of record JAPZDY010000016.1, read on the forward strand.
CCACCCTCGTGCATGCTGGTCCAGATTGGAGGTGTGTGAGGTGGGCTTAGGGCTGCACTCTGTGTATATAAATGTGTGTGTTTGTGTGTGTCAGCCAACTTGCTCCGACACAAACAAATGAGGAGTGTTTCTGCACGGCACACTGACGTTCTTTCACCATACATGAACTGTGTTAAAAAAGAGCTTTTTCACCCGCCACTCACTCTCATTGGATACACAACACTGCAAGGATAACATGAGGTGTGTGTGTGTGTGTGCATGTGTGCGTGTGTGAGGGTGTAGTGTTTACCTCAGGGTATGATGGATCTATGGATTTGTGGTCCAAACGTTGATCAGTCATCTGACATATCACAGAAAACACAAGCACTGAGAGTAAATAAACACACACACATTGGCTTACATATATTTAGGTAAACTTTCAGACCAAGTTGGTCAGTTTCAGTCAATGTGCTTCATAATAACAAAAAAAAAAATCCCTAAATTTTATCTCTGGTTATTTTTGGAGAATAAAGTTTTTAGGGAAACTCCTGATACTAAGTCACTTTTAATTATTTTAATTTATAATAGGTAACAATTCACATTAAACTTTTAAAATTTATTTAATCTTCATTATGCATTTTGTTAATCGTGTTATTACATTATTTCAAACATTTACAGTAAGGTTTAAACTCAGAGAAATCTATAATTTCATTAAGATAAAGATGTGTTTCATTTTGTCCCCTGTCAAGTTTTAGTTTTAATACCAGTCAGAAAGTGAGAAAAAAATTGGCAAATGTAACTAAATGTAACATCAATAAAATGTTAATACATTATCTCATCCATTAATATTAATATTTCTGCCCCAGTCAGTCAGATAGATTTTCATTTGCAATGGTGGCTATTTAACAATAAAATGAACATATCCCATGATCCCACACTATATCACAATGTCAGCTTTTGTTTTCATTATTTTGAATGAGAGAACCCTGACAGCAAACATAACATACTGTGTGTGTTATGCAGGAAAAACTGTCAAAATCCCTCCAATGTAAAGTTGTTATTGATCTCTACATAAAATAGATAATGAGGTAATTTCATCAGTGTGGAGGTTCTCAACATCAGTTTGATCTGGATCTAACTTGTTTCTGCACAG
>JAPZDY010000016.1:1841736-1871512 GCA_029783645.1 Ctenochaetus hawaiiensis
AGGGGTGAGTGTTCACAAAATAAAACAGGAAGACAGGACATGAAACATGAGGGAGAAAATAAAATACTTAACAGACATTGAATCATGACACCCTAACCCTAACTAACATTTAAGAAGATTTTAGACGGCACCCTAACCTAGGGGCCATTTTAAGTGTAACAACCCTAAAGCCTTATTTGGCACAGCGCCCTCTCTTTGCGCCCACTTACTGCATTATGTTTTACTTAAAGATAATTTAAATTCAAGGAGGTCTATGAAGAAGCATTCATATTCTCTTCCATTCTACAAAGAAGATGTCACTACAAAAGCACTCTGCTAGTGCAGTATTGTAACTGATGCGGACCATCCTGGGAATTAGGGTCATCAACCAGAACCACTTTCTTCCCTCAGCGACCTCTCCTGGCGCTTGCCGCAATTTTGGTTCCCTACTGTGTGACTTTTTCCACCTTTCAAGCTGCAGAATCTCAGAAGAGGAACATTCATCGTCTTCAGCTCCAGCAATAAGATTTCTATCTCTTTATTACTTATTACTGTTATTTCTTACTCTCTATTTGTGGAGTAATTTGGACGGCTGATTGCTGCAAATGTGCGGTGGCGAGTGCCTTTCCTCTGGCTCCCCACTCAACCACTGAGTCGTTGGGCAGGTGGGGGGGAACTCATTGTGTTTCTATCTCAATCCTAACTACTAAATACCTAACCTCAACCTCTGACCTCACTAAAACTATCACTGTTTCTAATTTTAACCCTCAGAAAGAAATGTTAGCTGTCATCCGATGTCAAACTTTTGTCCTTGTCTGAAGTGAGAACCACAAGACTGGGCTTGATTTTGAAGTCTACTTCTGGACTTTAAATGCTTTTAGGCACATTTGGTCCCTGGATGGAACAACAGTGCACACACACACACATACACACATACACACATATAGAATAAATGACAGCTGTCCAATGAATCTATGGACTCGGCTTTCTTGGCTTGCCAAAAAAGAGCAGCGCAGGCGGACAGAAAAGGCGAGGTCAACACACAACGTGGCTGAGGAAGAGCTGATCTGGGATCTTGCAGTGGAGAGATCATGTTGCAGGGGGGTGGAAATGGTGTGGGGCTATGCCAAAGGTGGGGGAGAAGATAACCAAGGGGAATGGAGAAGTCTTTACGCAAATGTTGACCACACAAATGCCTCACCCACATTGACTTTATTGTTACACAACTATTTACAACATGTTTTACTTTATGTATGGAAGCATGTAGGCATAAATGATGCCCAGCTGACTTCCTGTATAAACATGTATAGTTGAAAATGTAATTACTCTTTCAGGCTGTAAAAATGTACTTTTTTGATCAGCCTAAGTGAAACCAACTTGATTGGCCAACTTTTAAGTCATTGGTCACATTCTCTTTTCTACTTGCACTACAGTAACTGATAGGGGGCTCAGAGAATTTACTCGAATGTAGGAAAATAGGAAATACAAGAAGCTCATGCACTAAAAAATATGTGAATAAAAGAGACAAGACTCTCCCATTTGGAGCATCAGACCATGGGTGACATTGTAGACCAAATCTCATTGTCCTTGGTTTTACTGGTCTGAAAATGAGCCTATTCTCACTGGGTTTGGGTGGTTTTCCACTAGTATGTTTCAGATTGGATCCAAGATTTTGGACCTGTGAAAAATGGGCTCACAGTTGCCACTTTGGTGTCATTGTTCTCGCTTTGGAATAAATCTTGTTTCATTTTGGTCTTCTTTGTTTCCTCAGCCTGTAATTTTTCACATAGCTCTCTTATGCAATCCTGAGAGAAAATCAAGACTTCTAGGCTTATTTTTTTTTTTACCTGTTATAAAGCAGGGGGTTGCATCAAAAGCAAAAGCATTTTCCTGATCCCACAGATGTCTACTCTCTGCCTGGAATGATCAAAGTGAATGCCAGGGGTGAAAAAAAACACTTAGATCTAATATCTCCAGATTTCCAAGCTGCTCTCCTGACCTGCTGTAACTATTACAGCACAATAAAGTGAAAGTTCAAAGTTGGTCTAACCTCGAGCAAACATTTAATCTTTCTAAATCAAGTATCATGTGGAGTATTAAAGTAAAAAGTGGGAATTCTTTAAACTGAACAACCACGTTCGGAGCTGGTAGACATAACCACACTGCACATTTTTTCTCTAATGTCAAGGCAGATGATTTCTTGATCACTTTGATTTATCTGTAACTGAGACTTAGGGATGCTCATGTTGAAAAAATGCATAGCATAGTAAAGCTTCAGTAATATATTACTGTCCCTGCAGAAAGTTATAGAACCGTTTCCCCTTCCCTTCTGCCGTGTGTGCTGTTTGTCAATTCTATTGCTTGCAGACATTTCTGGACTCTAACCATCCTTAGAGAGATCACTACGTGTGCAGAGAGGAGTTATTGCATGTGGATATAGTGCAGGTGGCTTGACAATGACTGAATAACTATATGCTCTCATCCCACCCACCATCAATTAGAGCTTGTTTACTTTGCAGGACTATCTGTCTGTGGTTGGGCCAGAGCCTGCATGTTTAGATAGTCTCTAATGGGGCTTCAGCCCGTCATATAAACTGACTTGTAAAAAGAAGGAACTTTGTGTCTTTATGAGACAAACAAAACCAGGGACTTTACAAGTAGAGTCTTTTTATAGGCTTTAACTGATGAACTTTAAGTGTTTACGATAAATACTCACGCTGAAAGCCATGGTTGCTCTTCCAGGGAGGTTTCACTTGAAAGACAATTAAGAATTTGTTCATCATGAAGATAAATCGATGCCACTTAAACACAAAGAATAGGCCACATGTTCAACAATAACATTCTGAAGACAGTAAACATATGTGTGCGTATACCATATGCTCACATTTGGTTTGGGATTCTAAAAGTATGCAGGAATGTGTGTGTATGTGTGTGCTTGCGTGTGAATGAGATATGTCATTTGCAGAGCTCCAGCTGTTGGATAAGGAGCGCCAGAAAACACGAGGCACAGGTCCAGCCGAGCCCTGCACGCCCATCGCTGCAGCCAGTCAGCTCCAAGTAGGACAAACGCAGCACCTACAGGATAGGAATGCGCGGCAAACACCTCATTACACTGTGTAGGGACAGCTTTATAGCATACTCTGAGCTGTTGATATGTGATTAGCAATGTTACAGGCACACCTATTTTTGCACATTACAGTGTGTGAGTCATGAGCCAAATATGCACATGAGGCAAATACCAGGTTTTAAAACTGTTGGACCAGCTTGAAGGACTGTACTTAGGTCATATTCAGAGAGACAGTTCTCATCACATTTCATAGAAAATTGAACTCCCTCAATTGTTACAGACTCTGTTTAATTTACCCATAAAATCCCCTTTGAATCCCTCTGCCCCTGCTAATAGTAGACTATGCTAACCTTACTCTTTGCACTGGCAATAAGTAGATTTACCTGGTGAAACATATGATTCATGCAACACTAACGATATATAAAATCAATCCGGAGCCCAATATACTGTATAAATTATTAAACACGTGAGGACCCATCATGCTATTAAGTTCGTGTTACACGCCTTGTGCTTTTGCAGTGACTCGTGTGCTACACATAGAAATCTGCTAGCCTAGCTTGTTTTTTTTTTTTTTATTTACAACAGACCAAACTTTACGTTTTGGTTTTTCACTACCTGCTGAGAGCCATTATCAAAGCTGCAACTCACAAAATGTTAAGTTTGTCCAACTTAATACAATGTCCAAGCCAATGTTACCTGATCTCTCTTTCATTGGTTCAGTGGTAGTAATGGCAAATGTTGCTAAAACTCACAGCAGCAGGTAGTCCTATGATCTCAGCATTCCATATGTTAGTGAAACATGACTAATATCACGCAGAGTCATGGAGTAATTTAGAGACTTCTCAACTCACAGTTGGAACTAACTCAGGCCCAGCTGGCTAACTTGGAACTGAGGTGATTGGAAGGGGTCCGAACACCCCAAAAATGAGTCAGCATTGATGCACTTCTGTTTCCTCATTTTGCAGTCGATGAATACTTTGAATGAGTCTTTGGTTATGTCTTTCTATACCTTCTACAGCATAAAAATGTCAGTAAATACCCCACTGGTGATGTTTGAAGCTTGTGAGTGTTGTGGTTGCTAACAAGTAGCTAAATAAGACTATGAAGGTTGTAAGGGATGTCAGTGTCATTTTGTCAAACTCATCTACCTGCTAGTCTGCCTTTGCAGCTTTGTTCCATTTATTCTTAGACTATTCAAATCAAAACTTTACAACTTTTGGTGATAAAGGCATGCGATGATGTAGTTTGTTTGCACAAAGTTAGCTTTATACCTCTGACTCTACTCAAAAATCATCAGTCAGTAAATTGTGGTGTTCATTTTTGATGATTATCATTGTGAACAGAATGTGTACTGCACTATTGTTTGCCACATAACTCAAAAATCCAATGGAAAATCTTTTGGGTTGGTCCACTAAAATATATTATCCTTGTGGCGTTCTATTATGAACTACATTTAAAGTCATAATACCGGCATGATCAGTGATGCTAAAAATGTATGTTCTCTGGAGAGCCATTTGTAAGGGATGTGGTCACAACAAAAAGATTGGCTAATTTTCTGATTCACCATAATAACATTTTTTATAGCTGTGGTTGGGAAGCCACCATCATATCAGCGGTACGCAAGTGACTGAAGATCAGACATACTGAAGAGATTTGTTGGTCTTTCTCCTAAATTCCTTTGCTCTCCAATGCAGCTGAATAGCTAAACTTGAGGTTTGTTCCCTGAGAGAAAAACACTTAACAAATCATGTATAAGCCCAGCAGGAGAAGGATATATTATTTCTTAAAGGCAGACAGATAAAGAGGCTATTCTTTAAGAGGGCTTGATGCCAGTAGGCCTACAATGTCTGTTTTATAAAACATGACTGTGGTATGGAGGTCTTTCAATATAAAACCATATAGTTGTTAGTTTTTAGTTTTTATACCATCAGAGACTTGTTGCAGTGACGGCAATTGGACTTCACACAGAGATTAAAGTCATCTGGCTCTGTGAAGCCTGAAGTTATAGCTGAACACAAACCAACCAAAACTGCTTGAAGAATTAAAGTAAGTGGAACTTTTTTTTTTTATTTATTTGATTAAGATTGACTCTTTGCACATTTGTAAACATACTGACTGTATGTGGAGCTAAATGTTACAGTCCAGCCATGAGTAATTTAAAGCAGACATGCAAAAATGTAAATAGTCATAAAGCATTAACTAAGAAATAGTACTGCCAAAGTAAACAAGCTAATAAAACTTAGAGCTTTTAATCCCCACCATTGTCTAACTCAGGTAATTTAGCTCATTCAGTTGAATTAGATTTAAGCATTAAAGGTTTGTCCAGAATCCTCACTATGTGTTTCTGTCTTATTGCCACTACATTGAGGTAAAGTAGTCTCTGTTGGTATAACAGAGATATGAAAGCTGCTGGACTGTATTGGATATGAAACTCAGGTGATGCTTTCTGGATTCACATGGTGTGACGGCTTCAGAGTTTCTTTTTTGTCAGCATTGATAGGACCTATAGGCCAGTGATGAATATTAACATGCCAGTGGAAAGAAAAAAGATGAGAAGTCAATGATCAGAGGCAGGCTCTACAAAATGTTCTGTTTAGTGATTTCACTGCTGTGTGTGTATAAAGTCCTACACTCCCTTCAACAGGGGGCGTGTCCGCCTCAGTAAGCAGGGGGGTTTCCTCTGTTAAGAAGGTGCAGCTAATGGCAGCATCTGAGAAACAATTGGATGTGTTCCCTTAAAAGGCTTCTCCTCCTTTTTCTTCTATTTCCTCCTCCATTCAATTTAAGCAATAAAAAGACACAAATGCTTTTCAGATGTATTTGCTGACACTCAAGACCATATATGGAGAAACTGAAGAAAATGTGCGTTTTGCTGAGAAAACACTGGTGATAAAAAATGAATAGGTCATTTTTTGTAATTTAACCATACCCAAACATAGTGAACTAAAAAAAAAAAATCCACCACTAATGATACATTTTCTTACAGTCACTCACACATGCATTTCACTGACTTCCATATGAATATGTTTTACTGACTTGTAAAGCAACATCACTGTAAAGTTTTTGAGTACTCTCACTGCCTCGTGTGCTCCTCATGTGTTTTGACTGATGCTTGTGTTGAATAATAATAAAGATACAGTAACACTGGGATCTCTTCATCTCTTAAATAAATTTGCTTACTTGTGCTCCTCTACTACAAAGGGTTAGTATGGTGCAAACCAATGGTCTGCAGAAACTTTCCCAGATGTGCAAGCAGAGCAGACTCAATGCGCTATTTAACCGTTTATGACAACAGAAACACAAGAACATATTGTTTCATAGCATTTGTGATGCTTGTCTTTCCTGTGCTGAAAGTCTCTCTCCTGCACTGGTTCATGTTTGAAAAAGCATTTTAATTTTTTTTTTTTAATGTTAAATGATTCACATGATTCACTGTAAGTATGTAAACTGGATAAAAATGAATCATTTCATCTAAGCACACCTTGTCAACTAAGTTAATATCTCTTTTGTGCCAGTCTGAGAAATTAATCTGCACATGCTGATCTTGCATTGCCAGAGTTTATCCAACCCGATTTGGCAGGAGTTGATTGTCTGCCTTTTATGATCTCTATCTTAAGAAGGTTTTCCTGGCCATAGATGTTAGTAAGCTGCTCAACAATACATACGGCTTTTTGTCATTATATTTGTCTACTTAAGTGATTGAGAGACAATTGATCTTATTTAAAAATATAAATCACAGCATAATTTGCTCCTTTACTTGCTTTAATAACGCTAAGAAATAAGAGCTTAGATGTAAGAAAAGTTATTGCTGCCACTAATCACTGTCTATTTTTTAGCTGTAACTGCTCAAGCACTGCTAGCCTTGCTTGTCCTGACAGCACACCACCAGTACAAATGCCTCATAATAAGACATTAAACACGGAAGAAAGTAAACTAATACCTGTAAGGAACAGGAATATTAGCCTAAAGCATCTTCCAAGTCCTCCGTCTAGTTTATTGCAGCCTAGCTATAGGCTGGCAGCATTTTAGCCTCAAAGTCTAGAGGCCAAAGAAGAAGAAATCAATAAAGTGGGACCATGAACTTCCATTTTAAAAATACACACCTTAAATATATTAATGCAAGAGGTTTTTCATGTTAGATATCTGTATTTTCACAGATTTAGCGCATGGTTATTTTTATTTATTTAGTTCACTTAAAAATATTTTGTTAAACAATGTTATATCTTTAATCCAAGTACCTCAACAATCAGTCTATCAAGGTCTTATTTTTTTTAACTCTGCTTCAATTGAAAAATGTTCTGTTACAGGACACTTTGCACAGTTTTACAGGAAAGTCTAAAACAAATAAGTGCATTTTTTCTGAGGTCATCCTGTGTAAATGGGGTAAACATAAATGATACATTTTAAGATTGAACATGTATGAACTGTATTAAATATCATGTTTTTTCAGAGTTTCAGATTAAGGGAAAGCCAGTTCTTTGGCTCACACTGTGAAATTTAAAAAGAGACAGCCACAAACTGATGAAAAAGAAAAAATCCCTTAAAAATGAATGAAATCTGAATTTTAAAATGTCACAGGCCTACTGTATCGAACGTAACGTTAAGCTATGGTTATTATGCACCGCCCTCTACTGTCAGAAACCTATTAGTGCATGTATACATCATCAATTGTGCGACTCGATCTTTGACGCATGCGCAGCAGTCAGGAGCTGGAACAAATTTCAAATCGGACGGCGGGTAGTTCCAGTCTGGAGAGGAAAAAAACAACAAAGGTTCTTTGTCGAGGCTTTAACCAAAAGTGATAGAAAATGACCAGCACGTTGAAAGGAATTACCCTTAAAGGAAGCGCGGAACTAGTTGCCGAGTTCTTCTGTAAGTATCTGACGCTGTATTCGTGGCTTATGTTTCTTTTTAAAGCTGTTTGTTATGAGCGCTTCCGACACGCAGTGCTGATATGCTACAGGGCCTGTGTAGTGTAGGTTAGCTCTCGTGCTCTTAGCATGGCAATGGGAGCTCCCTGCATAACTGAGTAAGGATGAGAGAAAAAAAGCTTTGCTTTTTGCTTCATCCTTAACTCGCGCTCTAAACCATTCAAAATTAAATTTAGTCAAAAATGTGACCTTTTAACGGTTAGTTTCAACGTGCTCCTACTGAAGTGCTCCGCCCACCACGGACTTCACACGCTAAGGTGTAGAGCTTAAACATAATAAGAAACAGGCATCAGTTGATAGTTAAAAGTAGATAATGTTAAGTGCTATTTTTTTAATTTTATAAACCAATTTTACCAAAGGATGAAAAAATGTTTGGTCACCGTCAAGGAGCTGCATCTATGGTTAGATAAATAGGTCGCATTTCTAAGTGGTGTATTTGTAGATAGTGCTCGATTATTGTCAGCTTACTGTCTGACCAACTCAACATTTATAATGAGATACGCAAAAACTTACCACTGCTGATTTTTTTTACACTTCAAAGCTAAATCAAAACCTTTAGTTTAGTGCATTGTTTATTGTGTTATTTTTCGATATTTCTTCTTTAAATTATATTTAACCATGTTCCTGACTCACTGAGCCTATGTTGATGAGTTCATTTCCATCGTGTCTGAACCCTCTGATTCACTCTTTTCACCACAGCATTTGGCATTAACAGCATTCTGTACCAGCGGGGCATCTATCCTCCAGAGACTTTCACCCGAGTCACCCAGTATGATATGAGTCTCCAACTAACCACAGATTCCAAACTGAAGGCCTACCTAACTAATGTGGTGTCCCAGCTCAAAGGTATCCTCAGTGTAATGTTATTTATACCTTTTGATACCTACCATATGGCATGTTGATGCAAAACACTGGCTATGTTTTCTCTCACTGTTCCCACTTGGCATTACAAGTATTTGCTAAACATTGCTCAATTGGACGCAGATGATTGACACATCAATTAGAGAAATTTATAAAAAGTACATTGTAAATAAACAAACCGGAAACTAAGCAGATATTTGAGCTTTTGCCCAGACCTACAAACATTTTCATTGTAAATTAATCTTCCAGAATCTTTCTTTCTTAATCATTTGGTCTGTAAAGTGTCTGAAAACAGTATTATTGTTTTATTATTGTGTGGTTATTATTACAGCTAAATAATGTTTTCATAGCTTGTTTGTCCAACCAAAAGCCCCAAATTTTTACATCCCTTAGATTTTTTATTTAAAATTCAAAACCAGGCAATGCATCGTGCAATTCTTACTAACTGATTAACTTGTAATTTAAGTTGCTGCTGTTAATTTTCTCTCACTCCATTTGTCAATGAGGCAACTTTTATTTGTACATGTATTTTCAACTTAACTGAAACACTTTTAACAAGACCTACTTCTCATGCAGCTGAGACTTTTTAAAAACTAAAATATTATTTAAAAAATGTATTTTGTGATTTCAGATATACTTGATATTATTACGTCCTAATTGTGAGAATGCACACTTTGTTGCTAAACTCCAGCGTATAAACCTAACACTGGATCTTTATTCCTCCTTTTTGAATAGGCTGCATTGTCTGGGACAATGTTTGGCCTGAAGCCACATGACTTCTCATTCAACCTAGATTTGTGGGTTGAGTGTAGATGTTGGTGCATTAAAAGTTATGGTATATGCTATCAACCTAACCTTGACTACCACCCTACTTAAAAGTTCTTTGTAATGTTTTCATTGGGACCTTGATAAAGTCCAATAGCTACAATACATTACTCTAACCATAGAGGTGCTGATAGTGAAAGACAGACTGCTAGTGTTGCTGGAGTTTTGACTTTAACATACCGTTTTCCTGGAACAGTTTATTTATTTATTTATTCCTTTTTATTTGGAAAATCTTTTGTTTTGTGACTAATCAGAAAACTGTATTTAAAAAGTACAAGAAGAAGAAAAGAAACTTTTCAAATGTTTCAAATTGACTTGAAAATATATCTTTGTACATTTTATTTGTTTATTATTTGTTTTCAAATACCTACTTCGTAGTGACTGAAGAACACTAACACTGAATTTGAATCCATTCAAACCGCCATTCATTGTCAGGATACAAGTACAAATGTGTTTGTTCTGTGTTGCAGAGTGGCTGTTTGAGTGCACAGTGCAGAAGCTGGTGTTGGTGATCACATGTCTGGAAACCAACGAGGTGCTGGAGAGATGGCAGTTTGACATAGAGTGTGACAAGTCAGCCAAGGAGAGCAGGTCAGCTCCTCTCCTGTCTGACTGTGGACAGCATTCTTTCAGATGATTAAATGTTATTGGAGAGTGCTTTACTACCAATGCTTTTGAAATTAAGTGGATGGAAATTGAATCTTTATGAATATATAAAATATGAAAGACCAACTTTTTCAGAACATGCGTAGACGTCTTTGTGTGTTAATGAAGTCACAGTACAACTTGATACCAGCAGGTGTCAGTCATGATCCCTCTGCAAGGGAAATACAAAAATTATGCCCAGTTATGCGTAGTAATATTCTTTGTTTCCTTACCAACAAATCTCATGTAGAAGCAAACAGTCAGTGCATCCTGCCAACAGGTATAATGATTTTTATTCAAAGGCTGATGTATCAAACTCTTCTGTGCCATAGAGCTGCAGTTTTGTCCAAAAACTATTGGAAACATATCCACACTGTTGCACTGGCTGACACACTTTTTCATCAATATTAGCACAGACACATTGTGTTTTGCTTGAAGTTAACTCCACATAACATCATCCTGTTGATTCTCAGTATGGTACCAAATGTGGATTAGTCTGCCACTGAGAGCAGTCCCACCGATTTACTATTTCCTCCTATTTAAATAATGTTTGATAAATAATTATAGTGACAAGCTCTTTATGGAAATTACTTGTCCATTTTAATGTCTTTTCATGAGGTACATTGACAAGAATAAATAAAGAACATTACCAACCTTGTCATTAAAAAAATAAATAAACTCAGACAGTTTAACAGAGACTGGAAAAAACCAAATTCACTTGTTTTCAGGGATTTGGATTTTTATAATGACAAGTTGAAACCAGTGAGCACAACAAACCCTGTTTGTAAGTTAGACAGCGCTGAAGTTCAAACAAAAGATAGCAACATCACCGTACTGTGGTCACGTCTGCAAAGCCATTATTGAGCTAAGCGTGCAGGATGCAGGCAGCTGATCACATCACAAGCTTGCACTTTGTACTTGGGCTGAATCTTGTGATAGAGAGCGCTGCCGTAGTTCAGACACACCACTGGAGTCTCACTTGTGTCACATTATTATCTGTTTTCATTCATGCACAGCTGATTAGTAACATGTAATAACACGGTTCTTACATGGACATTGCCTCACCTCAGTGTGGATGTACACAGTACATTTGATCTTGCATATAACTCATTTATCATGTGTCCCCCAGTGCTCCCAGAGATAAATCCATTAAGACCATTCAGGATGAGATCCGTTCTGTTATCAGGCAGATAACAGCCACAGTCACTTTTCTGCCACTGCTGGAAACACCATGTGAGTAACCACACAATTTTCTCTTTCTTCCTAACAGTTCAGTTGAACTCTGTGTCATGGGTATGCTTATGGTTATATACCAGCTTCACAGCACACTGCTGTATAAAGATTACTAGTTAGTGTACCATCTTCATACACACACAACTCAACTAGTCTGTCGAGCTAATGGTTGATTTGCTCTGACAGATGGGCCTGTTTCCCTTTTTTGTTCAGACAGATTTTTATCCAACCTCGCACAGGTAGGGACCAATCACAGCCTTTATCAGACATGTGACTGGTTTAATAGGCTGAAATAGGGTTCAAATTTAAAAAGTCGAGTGTCAGACATTTTGCTGGTTTGATTGGTTGTCTACATTTTTGTCCAGCGTAACTCAACAGACTCTTGAAACCTACGTCAAACGGCCAGACTAGGTAGTGATGATTAAATACAAATCAAAATTCTGACGCTGAATTATACTCATTTTAACCTCTTTTTCACCTCCTCAAGCTTTTCAAAAACACATTTTATTGTCCTGTTGAGCTGTAGTTTAGGAAAATTTGTATCCGGACCGTCGCTCATTTCCTGCTTGAAATTAGATCAAGCTCTGCCAGTAGTTGCGTGTGTCGCTTAACTTCACATGATGCTTTTATTTTTTTATGTTGTGATTGGGTTGAAGCCACATTTCATAGCTTAGACTGGTTGTGCTTTATTATTTTATTTTTATTTTTATTTTATTTCAATTTTAATAGCATGATATTTTCTGAGATGGTTATTGTACTGTAAACATATCCAACTGTTACAGACCTATTTATGAGCATGTAGAATATCGATTCAAAAACCTTTGACCCCCTGACCTTTACCCTCTCCTCTCCAGGTGCATTTGACCTCCTTGTCTACACAGACAAAGACTTGGTGGTTCCTGATAAGTGGGAGGAGTCTGGGCCACAGATAATTGACCAATCAGAGGAGGTGCGTTTACGCTCCTTCACCACATCGATCCACAAGGTAAACAGCATGGTGGCCTACAAGAGAACCGACTCAGTTTAAACCACTTAACCTTGGCTCCCCTCCACCCATTGAGCTGTACATAGCAACAATCACTGCCCCTTAGAGAACACAGTAGATTTTACTCTGCATCGTCTCACCTGACTGTCTACATCTTTGTGATGAACTCTGTACACTGAGGACTGAGTGTTTTCTGCATTTCTTTTCTGAAATGTCCTTATTTGTTCCTATTTTAAAAAGGATGTAGTGGCAACCTGCTCTGTCTCATGTAAATATTTCTCATAAACTCTGTCAGTTAGAAAGAGTTGTAACTTTTCTTGAGTATTGTCTCTTCTCTCAAGTTGTCAGTCTCTCTTTTAGAAGCTTTGTGGTTTATATGTTAAATTTTTATAAAACATAAAAAATAAATGTCTTTCACAAAGGTTTCTTTTTGTAATTTTACTGGTTTTCATCAATAGGGGGCAGTGCAGTGCCAGGCAACTGGTCTGATTCTGGGTAAATCTGTATGGGTTTGCATTACACACTAGACCAAATTATAGAGCAATCTCTCAACAGGGACATAGTGCTGACTTGGCTCAGTGTTTGGTGATGTGGAGAGTTCAGTGGCACCATTTCAGCATATTATTACATTTTCTTACTTGCAATAGTGACTTAAACGTATCTTCTCTATAAATAAAAACCTTTCTCAGTGTTATAATGCTCTCTCATGTGCATAAAACATAACCAGAGCAAAGCAGAAATTTCCAAAACAACCCAGAGACTGAAGCGGTAAGGAAAAAATTTTTGAAAAAGAAAAAAAAGAGCATGTGTACATGGACCTTGAAAAAATTACAAAATTGTCACTTGAGAACTCGTGATTTTGCACGATATGACTTTAAAGTGACCTGAATGAATGAAAAATAAGCCTTCTGACCATGTGTACACCAAAGTGACATGTTTTGTCTGCCTGTTTATTGCTGTAAATAAAATGCACTTGGTATTGTAGTATAGAAAACTACAGTTTGCAGTGGGAAGTAATTTGAATGGTAGAAGTTGAATGTAAAGTGTAACAAAACCATCATCCTTATTTTAAAAAAAAATTCAACTCTTGTTATACACCAACCGAAAACAAGTAATGACGAGAAAATTGTATGGATGTGTATATCAAAGCAGAATTTGAAATTGTTTGTCTAGATAATACACATGACCTTAGACAACCATGGTCTCTTGTGCTGTGCACTGGTATGCATCCTTTAGAAGCTCTTTGCTGGTTCTCACTTCCACTGTGCAGATTCACTGGATCATCTGGGGATTTTTTTTCCTGTTGAGCATGTTGAAAGTGGTAGTTGCAAAGGTTTGCACACAGGTGCAAAGAACTGCTGTTGCACTTTTTTGTTCAGTAGTGGTTCCCAAACCTTTTGGTTTATTACTCCTTAAAACGAAGCAATGTCACTTGTGACCCTCATCACAGGTTTAAGTCTGACTTTGGAAGCTTAGCACATCTGTTAGTACTAACTGGACTGTCTGCAGGCTCTGAGAATTATCTCAGAATCTTATCAACCATCAAAGTTGTTGTTTTGGCATCATAGCTGCAAACCTGTTGCCTTGTTGACGCTGTTTGGTTTTATGCACTTCCACCTCACAAGTAGTTGAAGGCCTGTTTTGTGTTCTCAGAGGAGGCACTGCAGCACAGGAACTTAGGCAACAATTTTAATTAAAGAACTAATGCTTTACACAAGGGTCGTCTTCATCAGAGTCAGCTCTAGTGTCAAAATGTTAGTTCTTTAATAAAGTTTGCTGCCTTCATTTGTGGATGCCAGTACAATAAGGACCTTTCTTCTAAAGTCTCTCTTGATATCAGAGGACCCCGCTTGACCTAATGTTTCTAATGAAAGTTTTTCAATAGTTGTAACTTGAATGTTGCTGTTTAACTGAGCTTCAGTGATGCAACACTGTCCAGAGGTTGGACAGGGGCCATTGCTTAGTGTGGCATGGACAGACGGTAGACAAACCCATGTACCCATAGGAAGCTACTGTCAGCCTCTTAATGTGTCTGCCGAACGGGAGTCAGGAGAAGCTTTAACAGTCACTAGAAGCACATCTTTGTCCCTTTGAGAGGGTAGCTCGGCTAGCAGATCTACACTGAGAAGTTCTACAGTGTGTATTTGTGTGTAGCTGAAGCCAAGCTGTTAAATGTTACTATTCATCAACCTGAAAACACCCTCTTAGGCTCCGAATACAGCAGAGTTATTAGTAAGCTTGTGTTGTGTTTACTACCACAGCAGAAGAATAAATCTTATTTATGTATGTTGTTTATCTGCTGGTGCTTCTAAGGTTTGTCATTGCTAGTTGTTAATACAGGTGATTTTGTTGACTTTGACAGCAGCTCTACCCAGGAGTAATTTTCCAAATAGTTTCATTTGAAGGATTTTTACAGGTGTGTAATTTAAAAGAGAAAACCCAGGACCTTAAGTGGGAGATTACATCAAATCCATCACAGCAGAGTTTGTCTTTCTGAAGCAGCTGAAGAACTTCTACCTGCCTCAGATAGTGCACTATTACACTGCTATCATTGAGACCACTCTCTCCTCCTCCTTTACCATTTGGTACATTTCTGCCACTGCAGCCCATAGCTGCAATTTGACATCCCTTAAAGGCCCGTATGTCTTCAAGTTGCTTGGAAATACGGGGTCACAATAATGTGAAGTCTACATATCTAATTCAAGGCCTTACATTAACTTACAACTCTTGGACCTAAGCTTTCACACTGCAAATATTTTTTAAGCTTTATGCTGCAACTTTGCTCAATTTCTGGTCCGTATGTTGCACATTCCTGCATAACTGTACAACTCTTTCATTTATGAAACAATCATACTGTACAAACTTTTTCTATAATTTGTCATTTTCTTGTGCATTTTAACCTTTAGTAGTTGTTTTCATCTATAAACATTTTATCACATGGTAATTATTCTGATGAATTAATAATCCAAGGCAAAAATCCTTGAAAATCTATGCAGCAATAAACCTGTTTCTGATTTTGAAAATTTTTAAAAGTCAAAAAGAAAACAACAAATTTGTCTTATCTTTGTAAAATTGTTGTACAATAAAAAAAAAAAATTCAGGTGATTATTGATGGACAGTATACATAAACCTATGTCACGATCCGCATGTTTATGTATATTTCCTGTGTATTGGTAATCAGCCAGTCAGATTTTAATTATGTGTGGCAGCACAGGTTGTATCCCCACCCCATGCAATCAGATAGGGTTGTCTCATGCAAGGTTCAGTTAATGTGCTATTGGCAGAAATGATATTGTTGTCATATTAATAAATCATAATACTGTCTGGTCAAGCTGCCCATAATTTAACACACAATTTCAAACCAAATTTCAACCAATAATTAAGTTATAAACATGGGATGTAAATACAACCTTCTAAATGGTAAAAGCATTTGGACAAAAAATTGGAAAAATTGTTTTTTTTTCCTTTTAATTGTGAATTGGTCCTATTTTATCACAACAAGGCAGTGGAAAAATCCAGACCCATTTCCCTTTGAAATTGCAGGCCTAGTCTTTGGCTCTTTTACATTTTGAAAAAAGAAAAAAGAAATTCAAATAACACATTACAGTACACTTCCAAATGACATCTGAAAGAGTTATTACTATAAGAAAGTCCTTCGAAAAAGCAGAGATGGGATTTTTTTTTTTTTAAGTATGAAAACTACTTTCCTATATATTGAATTGTGTGCTTTTGATAAAATGATGACCTTACAATATAGAAACTCTAATAAATATATAAAACAAAAATAAATATGCAATAGTTAAGACAATAAGTGAAAAAATGTTACAAAAGACTCAAATCCTTATAGCATGTGTGCTGTGAATGAGGACATATTTAACAAGCTTTTCAGGTTACTGTGACACTGTAGCGATGAAATAAGTACAATATCTGTATCAGTCTGTAATGGTACGGATTTCCTAGGATCTGTTACCACTCAGTATTTCCCTAAATTACACTACCTGTGAAAGATAGCGTAGGCAAGACTTCAAGATGAAAGCCACTCTGTGCAAAAATAAAAAATGGCTATGATTATAAATATAGCTTAGTGCTGATCGTTATTTCCTCTGGTGAGTGAAAGCCATGAAAGAATGGTGAGAACAGGAGGACAAGTCTCACAAAGCTTGGCGAATTAAGCATAACCTCTTCAACAAAGATCACGTGTTCTAAACAAAAAATTGCACATCATATTTAATTATTTGTCACTGGAGTTAGCCAGTAAAACTAGGTAACTATAACATTTTGTTTATGGTTTTGTGTTAAGAGATACAACACTTCTTATTTTTGTACTTTTGGCAATCATTTATATCTGTTATGACATTTACTCACTAGATTTGTTGCAGAGATTTGGGAACAACGTAACTCCAACAAGGTCCAGCAGATCAAGAGGTGAATTTAGAGAAAACTGAAAGTAATTTTTTCTGAAGGAGAAACCTTGATTCTCCAAATTATTGGCCTCAGGGTTAGCAAGTAGCATGGACAGTGTGCTAACAGGTTAGCTGACTCCACTACTTAAGTGCCCCATTGGAATTTTTTTGACAATGCAAAAAGCAAAGGTCAACAGTTTTCGTAACATCAGATGATCCTCCACTTTGATGTATCTCAATATCTACTTGACAGTTTGCCACGAAAGCTGTACCAACATCAATTGTTATCAGAGGATTAATTCTCGTATCTATGTCCACCCCTTTATTATGAAGCGGTAGCTGCACTTTGATTACTGCAAAACCAATTACATTTACATTATTGGTAGTTGTGCGTTGTATTAAGGACTAAGGAGCACGTTAGCATGGTAGCACACAAAGCTTGCATGGTGAAAACAAACATTGGTGTACCCTAAACATCGCCTGTCCTTGTAAATCTGTTGGTGAAGTCAAAGTTAAGTCAGACTGCTAGCATAGTTCTTGTTCAGTCCTGCTACTGCTACCCAGAACTGAGCAATTTACTTTGTGAAATGTAGTTATTACAGATAGCCACAATAGATGCACATGCAAAATAAGACAGAACTTGTTGGATACTTAAAATGTTTTTTTGTATTATAAAACTTGCTTTAAGGTCGCTAAAGTTGAAGGCAAGTGTGTCTGCCAAACCAAATGTACTTTTTTTAAAGTCATATAATCTCTTCCTGGTTGGGAAATTAATATTTTGGCCACTCTCAGTGCATAAAGCATGTTATTTGTTCTTTTGAGGTTAAATGCTAATTTCATTAAATTTTGTGAGACCAGTTTTAACAGGGCAAACCCTGGAAAATTGTGTTGAGTGAAAACCAAGCTGATGCTGGGATCACACCAAGCCGTTGACCAGCCCCTTTTCACATTCCTCAGCCAAACGCTTCCAATGCTGCCGGTTTTTCTGACATCCTTCCAACATTGGAGAGCAATACTCCGACATGCCAGCCAAGGTCTGTGACAGTGACAAAGATGTTTCATTGAGAAGTTTAAAAAATATAAGACTTAAACTAAAATATAGCAGCAAACAACTATTTGCTATGTAAAGGTGTAAAGGAAAAATGGTTTCCTGGGGTGCATATACTCTTTGGTCAGACATGCAGGGACAATAATGCAGCTCTTCAGACTAATAGTAGCAATGATTGTCATATGTTTAAGAATTTTTTTAAGGAAAATCAAGTGTCTTTGAAGAGTGTTAGCAAGTAACAAGCAACAGGATTCATGTCCACTGTTGCCATTTTGTGCATAAGTTTTCAAATGCAGAAACAGTAGTCAAGGTGTAAGCTAAATAGGCTGAATTACCTCATATAACTGAATGCAGATGGCATCAATGAATGACACCTGCATGCTGGGAATCTTGTCTCTCTTTTCACGATTCATTAGGTCCTAAAGTGAAAGGAAAGAAAAATGTGATATAAACCAACGAAAACAAATCAAATGTCTACAATTTACATTTTCTTTGTTCTCCAGTTTCTCTGACTTTATATAAAGCTCTTTTGGTAGTCTATGTCATGCAGCCACAACTCATGATTGTAGCTTTTTAACACATCTAACACTACCACCTGACCAAATAACATTGGAGAAACAAGATTGTAACTGACAGCTTTTTTCATCTTAGATTAATCTGCTGATTATTTGCTCATTTAATGATTCAGTCGATGAAATCTCACTTTACTTAATGATGACCCTGAATTGCTTGTTTTCTGATCAAAAGGCCTAAGTTCAAAGATTTTTATCATGTAGATAAAGGAGACTAGAAAAATCTGAAATCTTGCCAACTAAACAATTACAAACACCTAACTAGTGTCCTGGTATTAGTATACAAAAATGCAAGGCTGTACATAATGATATGCATAGCATGCAGCTGTTTAGGGCATTAGTAGAGTTGTGAGGGAACATGAAAAGATACAGTATCATGTATAACTCTTAAAAGAGATACCAAACTTCCTGATATACACAACCAGGTGAAAGACTTACGGACCCAAAATAAATCCCTGTGGCACACCACAGCTAATGTTGTATGCAATAGAAAAGTTTTAATCACCAAAATAACCCCTGTAGTGACACACAGCACTTACGCTGGGCTCGATGTTCAGCTCTCGTCTTTCCTTATCCCCTTGTTCAAAGAACTCAGTTGCTACCAGCTCTGCAATCTGCATCAAAGAAAAGACAATGACAAGTTTGTACAGAATCTTAAAGCTTAAACGGACGCGTGAAAATTCAGTGAACTTTCCATAAAGCATTTCAAGGACTTCTAAAAAGTTAACAGTTTTGGTTTCAAACGTCTCTCATTACAATAACTGGCAAAAGCATTTTAATTCTGTAAGTGTATCGCTACAATATAGTGTGTTAAGTTTGTACAGATTCCCCTTTTCAAACTTCTTAGGCGTGCAATTTGTCATTCCTGCTACTAGAGATCAAAAATTTTGAAGAAACGTGGTACCATGGGATTTGTTTATATATTATTTATTTTGTCAAACAGCCAACATTACTGATGAAACTCTGATCCATTCAAGTAAAAATTTTTAAAAACAAGGAAATGTGTTACAATTTTCATGTTAGGACACATTTTTTGACTCTTTCGTTAATCTGTGTCTGGTGTTATCCTGGTAGCGAGTGACAGGCGACAAAATGAAACTCAACATTACCTAAAATTAAAGTATAGATTTTTCTGAGTTTGCTGAACAATTGTTGGAAACATTTAGAGCAATGTAAGTAAATAACTCATTAAAATATATAACAAAGATGTAGCTGTGCTTGGACAATTTAGTGTGGACATGTTACGTGTTATACATCTGATATCTACTCTATCTCAGATGAGTGTATGACATTTTAGCTACTTCAATCACAACGCTGCTCAACTGCAGTGCTTAACCTCAGAAACTCTTTGGCATACATCTGTGGCAGACTAAATTTCAGCAGAGGCATTTTAATAAGGCTGATTTTAAGAATAAAATTGGAAGAGCTTTCCCTGGAAAAGACACAATGCTTTCCCTACTGCTGTAGTCACCGACAAACTTTAACATTATGAAATGACTGGAAAGAACAAAATAGCTTAAGTTTAAATTCAAGGAAAGACAAAAGAGAACACTTGGGACAACTGAAAGGAAAAACAAAAGCATCAAAGCTAAGAAGACAGAATGTATAAGAGTTAAAGTAGGTATGTTGAGAGGAAAACAAAGTAAAACTGAGAAAAAATGAAGGAGAGGTCTGCCAAAAGAGCAGTAGTCATTCTAGGTTAATGGTCTCCATCTGTTTGCAGAGAGGTAAATGAGATCTGACTACAGCCTTGGGCTCCAATCAGTATCATTCTGTGTGTATGTGTGTTAAAGCCATCTGCAGCTCACTGATGAGTCTCTAATCAAGGCTCAGCTCTATGAAGCTGCAGGGGGACTCAGCCAGAGAGAGAACTTATTATAGCTGACTAAAATCAACACTAAGCATGAGGCAAATGTTAACCTGTGAGGCTAAGTAACTTCGTCTTTATTTACTTACCCTAATGTCAGTCAAAGCACCCATGTTTTTTTTTTTTGCCTGCATAGCTGAGCAAGTTCCCTCCATGTCAAAATAACCTCAGTGGTCAGGGATTGCTTCATCAGACTTCCAACAACAGCAAAAAAGACCTAGTACTGATTTTATGAAAGCATTTCAAACTGTTGATTTTGGAGGACGCTTGTGCTCAGTTAAGCCACATGGTCATGATCAGTAAAGGTCAAACAAGTGAAACTGGTGGAGTTGTTGTTCATTTAAGATCACCTAAATAAATCCAAGTCAGAAATCAAGACACGGGGGTGGGGAGGTGTGGAGTAGGTGGGCTTGGGAGGCTGAGAGATTTGAGATTGTGACCAAAACAAGAGTGTTTTAGGATCATTCTGGAAATAATTTAGTTAGGCAACATTCTAATAATTGTATTACATGCATCATTTCCACCAGTTGAGACAACACTGTACTCAGCAAAGTAATTGTGGAGGTTCGGGAATGTGCTAAGATTGCCTTAACCAAATCCAACTGGGACAAGAAACACAAGAAGTCAGATGATCACACAGATTGTAAACAAACCAATAATTTGTCTCAATTATCTGAACCACTTTATTTGGACAGGAAACTGAGAGTAAGTGCACCCAAAATGTTGCAATAACTCATCAAGAAAACGGCACACTCTGGACATTACACTACCCGACTTCAATAATTCTGGTAGGTTCAAGTTGAAGTGGAAATTTAATCTGGCAGCTTTTGTAGATACATATACCAGAAAGTTAGGAAGATAGTTTCATACCCTTATTTGAATAAAAAGTTTTGATCTAAATCAAGACTGAGTCCAGCATTCCATGTTCTACCAAGAAAGGAAACATTTGTAGGTGGCTAACATCAAAAGGAAGAAACAAGTCGTGCTTTTATTGCCAACATAATGGCATCCTGCTAGCCTTAAGATAAATACCCTACACTGCAGGTCTGGTCCTGCCAAGGAGCTCAGTTGCATGTCATAAACCTCTGTCATCAAACACTTCTTGTCTGTCTAAACACCGTCAGCTAACAAATAAAGACAAAACCTCCCTTATCCTTTAAATTCTTTGCTCGCCATCCATAGTTGTTTAATGCTGCATTTAAATTATAATTTTTTATTTATACTGGATCAGATGGTTACGCACATTACTGTAAACACATAACCAGTTCATGTACGATAGACTTTATTTTGGTTGCAGATTTCTTGTCTCTTCCTGGGAGATGCACACAGACTAAACCAGGGGTTCTCAGAGTGGGGCCCTCAGAAGCATTTTGTACAGCCCTTGAATATAAAACAAATATATGCATTATTTCTTAATCATTGTTTTTAAACACTTTCACTCTCAGTAACCAACATTTATGACACCTCAGTACAGCATCAAGCTGCACTCATAAACAACTGTCTGTCCAGCAGGAATGATAGATAAATCATAAAAAGCTGCTGATTGCATGGCAACTAGTGGCATCTCCAGAGTATCTCATGACTGTTGACTTGACCTTCATCAATGCTAGTGCTTTAATTCATCTTGGCAGTCTAATATGGAAGTGAGATGAAAAAAGCATGAAGGAGACAATGATGCATGGTTTAGGAGAGAAGAAGACTTTTTTGTTTCAGGCCATAATGAGACCAAAAGACACAGATTACAATCATCAACACTTTGATGAACCCCTGGGCTTACCTTAGAATACAATTATGAGTCTCAAACTGAAAAAGTTTTTTATTAATCAACCTGAAACTAAAGGTTCCAATTTAGTTTAAAAAAATTAAACCTTAAAACCTCAAAGCCAAAGCTCAAATCTTATGGAAATTAAAAACAAACAAACAAACAAACAAAAGGACTTCTGCCCAAAGGCGAGAAGACAAAAGAAAATAAAGATTCCCTCTAGATTAGTGGCACAATTTGATAATGAGATCTAGATGAGATGCTACTGTGTGTGTGTGTGTGTGTCTCTGTGTGATAACATATTTGCATGAGTAATCATGATTACCGCCTCCAATGTTTTCAGAGGTGTCATTTGAGGACGGGGGCACAGCTGGTCTAATTAATTAGCACTCACTTGTCAACACACTTAACCACATACACACACACAGAGACACACAGAGTGTGTGCCTGTCAGAACCCTTCTTCACTGTGCCTATGGTTCCTAATGAGGTGCAGACTAACGAAGGTCAGCAGGGACATGAAAACACAAGGACAGCCTCTCTGAGATGGGTAAGGAGAATGATTTAATAAATATAAATGTGTGTGTGAGGAAGAGGAAAGCAGAGGGAGGGAGAGAGTGTTAAGAGGTAAATAGAGTGTGAAATGGCAGAATAAAAGATTAAAGAGACGAAAACATGAAACACAAGTGCTGTGCTGCTCTTTAACCTTTAGGCACAGGCAGTAATCAGTGATGTCACAGCGGGTGTTCTGCCTTTGGAAATTAAATGAGGAACACCCGCTGTGACATCACTGATCGGCGGGTGGCCTGACGTGCAGCTGGCTAGAAAGTTTCAGCTGATAGACAGCAGATCAGCACTTTTTCTACTTAGGTTTTTAGGTTTAAATTAGGTTTAAATTTAAGGTTGTGCTAATGAATATTTTTACATTTACATTGGATGATTTGATTATGTGCAGTAAGAAAAGTGCTGCTTGTAGTGACAAACCCACACAGCATTACAACCCAAGTCTGAAGCTCAGCTCTACACAACTTTTTGGCCTCTTTTAGTTCTCTTTTGTTTTAGATGCAGATTTCTTTGAAAAGCAGACGGGAAAACAGACAAATAAATATAAATACTGCCAAAAGTCACATTGTAAGGAGTTGGTACAGTTAATAGCAGATCTGAAAGGAGACTGAATATTAGACTGGCTTACTTACTTACTTACTTACTACTGTGTCATACTGATGTTTTTACAAGTAACTTTTGGTTAAATTTAGCATCGGGCTGATTATGATGTAGTCAAATCAGTTTAGCTGATTATTAGCATCTTAGCCATAAAAACTTCATAAAGCAACATGTCAGATGCTTCCCAGCTTTTTGTCTTGCCAAAAACTGCACCCCTGAAAGAATAAAACATGCAGTTTTAAAGTTTTCAGTTAGTAAGTGTAATTAGTTTTATGTTCTTCGATTATTTTTTTCCATTTTAGATCATCAATCAGTATTTCTGGAGTTCTCTTTGTGTGCTGTGTGATTGATGGTTTGCAGAGTGCACTGTGCCAGTGGTGGTGAAATAATCAGAATAAACAGCCAAAGTTCACATGAAAACAATCTGACAAAATCAAATAAATGCTTTTTGCTCATACTGCCACTGATTATCTAGTTCTCCGTCAGTTATTTTGTATGCTGTCATAAGTCCTAAAAAAACTAACTACAGAATCCAGAAATAAGAGAAGAAAATGGAAACTGCATTTCAGAGAAGGCTAAATATTTGCAACACAACCAACACAACAAGATAAAGAAGAAGGATATTTGGATTTTTTACCCTTTTTTGCACTGGCCACGGCTTGGTGATGGCTGAGATGTCGCATGCAGTCATCAGCATTGACCTGAAGGAGGATATACATTCATACATACATGTTTTTATAAAACCTCACCCCACAAAAAGATTTCAAAAGTTTTCAATAAAACTGTAACTTGACTGAATTCACAGTGTTGAAAGTCAAATATGACTTCTTTATCATTGATATCACTACCTCAAGAATAAATAACTGAATAAACTTGATGTCAATTAATTTACGTGTGACAACAAAAAAACTTAAAATTGAAGGAAAATAGCACCTGTACTTCATGAATTATTTACTGTTTCAAAAGAAAAGTTGATTTGTAGAAAAAACTAACTTTCAGCTGGCCTCCTGGGAAAACTGACATTGAGACTTAGGCAAATATGCTTATTTGCTTACTTTCAGAGAGTAAAATATGAGGGTTGATATCACTCCAATGCCTGCATGTTTGGTATTGAATTAAAATCAGGATGTACTCAGCCTAACTAACCCTGAGCAGTGGGAACAGGAGGAAACACCTGCCTTGGCTTTGTCATTTGCTGCATTGAATTGTCCTTTAAGACCTCTTTAGCTACAAATTCAGCTTTTTGGGCATATTTTACTCCTTTCCTAAAACCCTAAAAGAGTCTCCAGTCAGAACATTTGCCTTCATGTACCTACATGTGGCTGTGGCTCTCCAGACTTACTCGATTCACATTGGCAAATTATGATGGTAGAACAAGTCATTTTGCATGAGCTGTGATGCACCAAAAAAATGGATCCACCTTTCAACAGCTACTTGTTAAACAATGTAAGCTTATAAAGAAAGGCCTTTTTTGCCTCAGCAAATCCCATGACTGCAGTGACCGTGTCAAATTGACTTCAAAACCTGGCACATTTCCTGAGGGCTCGGTTTCACCCTGTTGAAAGTCTAAATGCTAAACTTGGCTAACAAACTCCTGAATTCAGCTCTGTATTCAACACACAGACATCACATTGGTATCGATCATTTTATTTCATTTTTAGAAGGAAAGAAAATGAGCATATTCCTCTAAATGTAACACTTTTCCTTTAAAATCAAAGTGTGTTTCCCCGTGTTGTTGAACTTACACTGCGTATGCTG
Source organism: Ctenochaetus hawaiiensis (assembly GCA_029783645.1). Taxonomy (NCBI): domain Eukaryota; kingdom Metazoa; phylum Chordata; class Actinopteri; order Acanthuriformes; family Acanthuridae; genus Ctenochaetus; species Ctenochaetus hawaiiensis. The sequence continues at coordinate 1,866,836 of JAPZDY010000016.1, forward strand.
ATGTTTTACATTCAGTCAGTGCGTTTGGTTTTTGGAGGATTGGTACTCACCTCAGTAGGTCTCTGTGATTCTCATCCTCCCAAACAAACTGACTGTTCTTAGTGAGCTCAAAGAACTCCCCACGCCTCCTGAACACACACAAAGAACACACATACACCAACACTGACACAGCAGGTAATTATCCTCATATATAACTACTTACCTCCTCTACCACCCACTGTCTAGACTGAAAGAGGGATGAGATAAGAGCTGAGATCACTGAGGTGGATAAACGAAAAAGTAAAAGAACATTATATGTTTGAGGTCTGTCATGCTGACAGTTTGATAATGATAAAATATCATTTGTCATCTTTTTCAAATTTTGGACAATAATGGAATTTCTTTTTAAGCAAAGATAATCCCACTAGTATGAACATTTAAAAACAAAGAAATATATTTAGTAAAATTTGGATCAAATTACTGAGTGTTAAAAAAAAAGTTTTGCTCAAAGCCACAAACCCACTGAACATGAGCTCTCAGCTCTTCTGGATCATTATTTGTTTTTATGTTAGTAGCAAAGATAGTGTGGGAGCAGAGGGGTTGTTCAGCTGAATACAAAGTCTGATCTTAAGCTTGAACCAGGTCTTGGTTGACTTAAAGTTCACCTCAAAGATCATCAGCAGACAAAAATTGTTTCTTTGAAGAAAACTCAGAAACCAAACAGCAGTCTTGCAGTGGAAGAGCCCCTTCTTGTCAAGATCAAAGCAGGTCGGGGCCACAAACAAGAGGATGATGATTGATTTCTTTTACATTCACAAGGTTGCGCACAACAAATGTGTCCCCCAGGGACAAGACTGTTTATGGCAAGTACTACTTTAAGAACTTTCAGTGCAAAAGACCTGAACTGTGGCATGTTGGTGACTGGCTCTCCATCATGTCAACACGCCCACTTTGAGCACATTTAAGAAATGCATTTCTTTCTTGTCTGCAACAACACTGTCACCCCTTTTGGCTCTCTACGACTTCTGTCTGCGCCACAAAATGAAGTTTGTTCTCTGGTTTGCAGCCACAGACTGGGCCATCAGAATAGTCTCTTGAGATGTTGATCACACCTTGTATGTTAGTCTAATCTGCCCGACTCACCGATTCTTTATCTGACTGAGTTTTTGCAAGATAAAATTTATGGCCTCAACCTCTGCACTAAGATATCAGTAGCCCAACTGTACAATCTGTTGATAAATCCACGACACTGTCCATGGTGCTGAAGCAGAGGACACATTTGTGATTTCACCTGTTCTCGCAGTCCTGCCCTTTATCTTTGATCATTAATATAACACAACTACTTAAACTACTGTACTACTACTACAGTTGCCTTTATAAGGTCATATTGTCTTCATAATCAGAATAATCAAGGTGGCAAAAGTTTTGCAAAAAGGAAGAAGATAATACACACTGCTGCCTGCAGCATTCCTAAAAATATTCCTGTAAAATTTTTATGATCATTCATTAGTGTCAGTGCTGCTAAAAATATCCCCTCAGAGCCTTGTGTTTAACGAAATATTTTAGAGGGAACATGATCGCAGATGAGTTTTACTATGGGGTAAGGGTTTGTGTGAACTTGGGTTAGGTGTTGGACTATTGCTGCTTTTGAAAATGAACAAATCATCAACTGGTTGTACATTGTTCTATATACTTCAATTGTGAGCTCTTAACAATGTAATTTAGTTCTTAGCTAACTCACAGCAGAGTCACAGTTTTATGATGATCACTTCATGATTTCTTACAATGAAAAATGGGTTTAAGATATTGAAGAAAATGTATAGGCTACAAATTGTTATTGTGTAGTTCTCTAAGTGTGAAGTATAAAGACATTATCAGTATCCTGAAATGACAAAATGACTGCAGTCTCTGCTGTGTTCTTGAGATGGAGCAAGCAAGATTGCAAGTTTTGTGAAGTGCTGATAGAATGAAATCATCAGTCTCAAAAATAGGCCCTCCTCTGTTCCCTCTGTCCAAACTTTGCTCCTTTTGTTTTCCCCATCTTTAATCCTCTCCAGTCAGATTTCCATCTGGCCTTGACGTTTGGTACTTACTTCATGTACAGGGCCAGGTCAGTGGCCAGAATAGCCCTCTTGATCATCTTAAGAGTGGCCTTGTACTCATCCAGAGAGAGACTGCTTAGGATCTGGTTTCCCTGGAGAGAGAGAGAGAAACAAACAATTTCCAAGAATAATGTAAGTGCAGGGACAGCTGTGTATTTTATTTGATGATTTACACTAATACAGAATACATACATTAAGGTTTGATAGTGTGTGTGTGCAATGTTCTCAGTTAAGGACAGCAACACTCTGAGAAGAAGATACTATATAATGATGGCATGGAACGCGGTTTGTGCTACTATATAATGCAAAAGGGTTGCCATGACAATGCTAGACTGTCTAGACATGTACACACACACACACACACACACACACACACACACACAAATAAATCAAAAACCGAATCCAGTCCACATGACTTGACTGTTTATTAGCATATGAGTTTCACATTATTCCACGTATTTTCCATTGCAAGTGCTTTAAGAGTGTGTACTTGCACAAGCCTACACGTGACAGTGTGTGTGTGTGTGTGTGTGCTTGCATCTGTGTGGATATGACCGTGTGTGTCCAGCATTAGTAGAGTTAAGTGGTGCTATGTAGTTAGGAGTGAATTTAGAGTTTGTTTTGAGGCCATAAAGATCAGAGCGAGTCCCTGTATTTTATTGAGCCATTAGTGTTCCCTGGTAGGCTAACAGCTGGAAAATAAGCAGAATAGCCATAATAAATGAGGGAGATCCAGGATACTGCAGCAAGCAGGAAACAACATTAAGTTCCAGTTTGATGTAATGTACGCATTACAGATAATATAATTTATTTAAAGGATTATACAGTAAATCTGTTGTTGTTAGGCTTTTTACAAGATAAAAGAGGGATTTGTTTATCAGCAAAAATAGGAAAAGACATGGTTTTCATTTCATTTGTGTGCAGTGCCCACCGCTACACACACCAGCTACTTCTAAATCCATTCCTCGTATTTTAGTATGCCTTTCTTCAGAAGTTTTCAGCGACCACTAACTAGTTTCTACATTGTATGTTAGCTAGTAAATACTTTTACTAAATAAATCAGTCATTGCAGTCCAATAATAATTCAGGACAGTCCTGGATGGGACCGTCCAAAATTATCCACCAATTTTAAGCTATTAAGCTTCATTGACAGCCCTTTATACTTTGTTTAGTGCACTTCCATAAAAATGAAATGTGTTCAAAGTTAGCACAGTAACATTTTTGCAATTTAAGATGAGCAGAAAAAATATCTAAGTGTGCTAACCTACCCAGGGTTGAGAACAGAAACTGCACCTAAAAGGAAAATAAATCTTTATAATTGCAAAAAGCACTTACCTGTCTCTGCCAGAACCTGTCTATCTCACCAGTACCTCAACTCATTATGCATAAGTGCTAGTATGTCTTTGCCCATTTTAGCTGAAACAAGCTAGCAGTCAGTGTGTTGACTAACATCACAGCAGCAGTGTAAAAGATGCAGTAGGATTTTCAAAGAAAGCAACGCAAGGACTAAGTGTAGTAAATGTGGGAGGTTTACTAGCTGCAAGACACGTCGCACCTCATATTTGACCAAACATTTAAAGTCTTATGGTACCGATTTAAAAGAATGTACCCTTTATGCATCTCTGAATGCAAATGTGTCAGACTTTAGTTAACAGAGCATCAAGTAAATCCAGGTGACACAGCAAGCTGCCAGACACTGTTCCCTTTGGCAATGACGGTACAAATGACCACTAAAGAAAAGTGAGTGTCAGAGATGTAACAGCCAAGCAGAATTGGAATCAGAACCAATAAAATTCAAATAATGTTTAACTCCAAACCTGACCAGAGTTTTTATTCTACTGTAATAATGTTTATCATTAACAGATAATGATTCAATATAACAATTATTGTGGCAGTTATTGTGTTTAGAGTTTACGGAACGAGATCGATATCTCCACTTTGTAAACACAAGGCACAAACTGCAGCTCCATTAAAAGCTAGTTTCACGTCCTGGTGCTGGTGATGGGTGGAGAGCCAGTGAAGGATGATGTCCTGAAGTTTGCACTGGGAAGTCAAACTACCAGGGGAAATGACTCTAGACAGGAACGGAGACACTCCCTGCATATAAAGGGCTTAAATGAAGATGCATATACCACTCACTACAGTGCATGCAAAGAATCAGTTTTATATTACATTAAAGGTTTTTATGTGTTTTTTCTAACATTATAAGAAGTTATTACATTATTGGTTTCTTATTATTGGTTTCTGCCTTTTTGGCTTAAACAATGGATTCTGACTCCTGCATTAGAAGAGACGAGTCCACCCCTCGATGTGGAACATAAACAAGAGAACATGGACATCTAGAGCCCGCTGTAGTAGAATCACATCAGATCTGAGACCTGCTGTATAATGTGCAAGACAACACAGAGCTTTTGCAGAACTGGAGATTTTGAGATCATTTCTGCAGGCTGGCGGGGAGCCATGTAGGAACACCGGGAGGAGAGATGGAGCCTCTTGATTGCGCCTGCCAAAAGCTCAGCTGCTGCATACTAAATCAGCTGCAGCTGTGAAAGGCCAACTAATGTCATGTTTTGCATAACTGTGATGAAGATAAAAA
>JAPZDY010000016.1:1918244-1934141 GCA_029783645.1 Ctenochaetus hawaiiensis
AAATTAAAAGTGAGAAACATTCAACACATGCCAGACAACCCCTTTGTTTGTTTGTAATGGTCACAAAAGAAAAGCACCCCCTGGTGGCTTTAGAAAACTAAAATGCAGGCAGGGTTTTGCTAGAGATTGATGCAGATGAAAGAGAGCAAGAGAGCTGTTAACCACACAGAAGAAGTGCAATGTAGAAACCCCAAGAGACCCTTATTTAATATTTTCGTTCAAATTTGAACTTTGCACAAATATAGTTTTTATTACATAATAATTGATTTTTTTTATGACAAGTGAATTTTCTGGTTGAACTCTTGTACAACAAGCGATTTACATCTCTAGATGAGCATTTGGTCTAAAAGCTGCAAGGAGAACAAGTAAAAAGTTTTGAACAATAACTCATGTTACTCAGCAGTTTGCCTCAAATAGTCATAGATTGTCATTGTCCTTTAACTTTATTTTTTTGTTTACAATATAAATTCACAGTTTAGTTCAATCATATTGTTATGGGATCAGCAGGGAGGTATTTTTAGCTAATCCGCTGTTTAAGCCCACTGTACACAACATTCTTGGCACTGAATGGCTACTTTACACTCTATCAGTTAGCAGCTAAATCTTTTTTTTTTATCAAGCTAGTGGAGACCAGAAGAGAGTTAAAGTTAAAGAAAAGCTATTTAACAGACTTTCATTTGTCAGGTGGGCAGAAATGCAACACAGCGAATGAACAGTGTTGCTCTGTGCCTGATGGCTTGTTTTGAGATCGCTGTGGAATCTAGGATCTGACCAACAGCGTTGTTAGTTTCATTTGGGCTTCTCATATCATGTCAATAATGTCTGGCATGAAAAACAGTCCAGAGCTCTTTCTCTGTTTAATATTCTTATATAACTGTGATAGCTTGACAGCAATTTGATGTATCCAGTTCATTATCTCAGCCATGAGGGTGAAGGCAGGTAAACTTGTTTTACTCTGCGGGTCAATCTGGACAGAACTGAAGCAGATTAAATCTCTTTTGGGCATAAGCATGACTTCCAACATGCACAAAGAAATGGAGAAGCTTATTTAAGACCTGTATTATCATGAATGTCTGAGTACATTTCTTTTGCTCCCTTTTTGTCAGTGATAAACAGCAGGTGTGACTGTAAATCTTTTTCTTTGACACTCCAGAGACAGCTCTGGTCATGGCCATAATAAGATGTCACCTTCCTCTTGTGGGTCCTGATCCAGTTCTTTTTCGCACCCATTCACAGATTTACTGAGTCAATTTCCGAGCTCACGTAAACGCTGAGGCTCCGGCTGCCTGACACTTAACCTCAGGAGCGAAAATGTGTGCTAGATTCTGCACATTAGCCAGCTGGTCAGGCTCTGTCCTGATGCATCAAACAGTTTATTTGCACCTTGTTTTAGACAAAAGCTTTTTCTGGAGCTGATGTCAAAAACTTTTTTGAGGTGTGAAGGTGTGAAACAGAGGCACGGATATTTAATCTTTGTCTTTCCCAGTATTTATCTCACCACAGAGATGAAATTCAGCACTTTCTGGGTAGTTTCAAGTACAGTCTGCCACATGGGGCAGAAACTAGAGGAGCTAAACGAAGTTTAGAAAAGCTTTCATCTGTTCACATCTGTTCACCTCATTCTGGTCCCTCCCCCTGGATCGCCACTTTTCTTCTGCCTCTCATCGCTTTTTTTTTTTGAGGTTTTATTTTTAACCAAGTATGGCTTGGAATAGCTCGCATCCTGAAATGGAAATTTGGGATGAACTCAATGGGAACTTGGCTCAATCACTGTCACCCCCAGAGGGAGTAAGTGACTCATGTAACCTCAACAGAAGTGACTAAAGCCACAGCAAATGAAGAGAGAATGATGGGGTGGTGGGAGACCAAGAACAAAGTAAATGTGAACAAAAGAACAAAAACCCAAATTTATGTCCACACTTCACACATACTATGTACATATTTACTCTTGCTTTTTTTCACTTTTCATTATGTAATTGATGTTCCTGTCGTGATGAAAAGCACATGGCCTTTGCTTACATGTTCCCATTATAAAGTAATAACTTCCAAGCAGGACTTGCAGGCATAATCTAAATCTAGCCGAAGAGCAGGGCCATTAATCAAACCGTTACACCCAAAAGGGTTTTCTCCCGCTAGAGAAAGAGCAAATATATCTCTCTATAAACAGACATGGCTGTTCACTGTGTTTATACCCAATCAGGGCTTAGTAATGTGGCACAGTCTCAGTCCCTGCAAAAACAGATCGGTTACTCTGTAACAGATGAATGTTTGAGATGCCAAAAGTAATAACACAGTATATTAATGGGGCATTAAAACAAGCTTTTAAATATGCATGTGTTACATTGTTGCCTTATAAAGTAATTATGTCTAAAATGCTGCTGAACAGTTGTCTGTTTACATATCCAGTAATCATAAAACAAAGGCCAGAGCTACCATTGAGAGCAACAGAGTCCGATTCTCAGTATCTTTTACAGAAATTTGGTGGATCTGTCAGCTTAATGAAATCACACAAATAAAACTTCCACATGGTGAGTAGATTCCAGCATAAATTCAATGCATCCAAAGTTCACTACAAAAATAAAGAAAGGATTAATTATTTCAGGAATTTGTTCTGTCAGCGTGAAAAACGGCAAGTCCACCAGATTGATTAAAGCTGCCCTAAACATTTGTTTTACCCTTAAATTGGATTAAAAAATACTTTTTATATTTAATGACAAAGCCACAGAAAAATATCACCAGCTCTGCAGTTTCCCTCATCTCAAAACATTTTTAAGCCTCCTTTAGCTCATGTTTTGGCTTTATGAGACAATGCAGGTTCAGCCTCAGCTTTCTGCACAGCGTTGTTTTCAGCAACAAGACACAGCTGTTTTCGGTGAATAGCTTTGATATCTCACTCTGCAATATCTGCTCGCCAGCAGTAAACAGACAGTGTTAGCATCTAACTGGAGAATAAAGTGGAGCATTTAGCATATGAATTTTAGAAAGTACAGGAGTAATATGTAAATGTTGTGTTGCACTTCTCAAATCTGTCCAGAAAGGTCAAATAGCACAGGTGCAATATAAATGAAGTGGGCAAATTCCATATACATTTTAGACTTTCTTTTCCAGCGTCTTAGTGATTGCATTGTGGGTACTCAAACTTAGGCATTTAGAATCTAGAATCCTGACAACAGCCCTTAGCAGATCAACATTAACAGATTTCTATCTATAGCCACCAAACCTGTCTGTTTAAATGCTACATCTTCCCTTTTATTTCACAAGATGTTTTGTAACCTGGTGATGCTGCCACAAAAAATGCTAATGATAGCAGCAAGAAGCAATGATTAGCAAGTTCTAACCACAACAAAGAGCTGACAGACTTTCAAACGCTGCATAAAGCTAAGGAGAACTTAAATATTGAGTTATAAATAGTATAAGGTTTGTCAGTATAATAAGCAACAGCTTTCACATTACTCATTGTTATTTGATCCACTGTACATTTATAAAGTCCTGATTAGAGCAGCTTAAGTTATAAACAAGGAGCCAAAGTGTGGTGTTGTAGCTTTGTACACAATAAATATTTAACAAAATTCCAACTAAGCTATCGTTTTGATATCCTTATAAAGATGCAGTAATCACATTTCAGAGTTTTAGTAACAAAGACAGTGTCCACCTGTGCCTCATTTCCCACCAAACCAATAATTCCTCCACTATGTACACAACAAGACTCAGAGCTAAATGAGCCCAGCATGCTATATCACATCCACTTCCCACATCATTTAAAGAGAACTGTGCAAATAAACATCCCTGATCCTAGCAAAGCAAAATGGCCCCTTGAGATATTTTCACTGTTAAGCGAGCCAGATTGCAGAAAGAGGAGCAAGACCAGAGGAGAGAAGACAAAGGCCTTATATAGTCAGAACAAACTCATCCTCGGGCTCAGTTAGCCAGCTCAAGATGCTGACCTCTCGAAAGCTCACTGATAAGCCATCATAGCTGATGAGCAGTTTTAGAAGGTAAGAGCAAAAAATGTGAAGAATCCTGCGCTCAGTGGGAAACACATGAAGAATAATTAAAAAACCCAGATGTTTATGTGTGCAAAGTTGTGTAAGAGTCAAAAAATCTGATCTGGAAAAGTGAAAAAGAAACTGAAACCAGAGGGACAGAGGACAAGGAATACAAAAACACACATATTCCAAAAGAAAAACTGACCAGTCCACAAGCCAAATTCTCCTCTTCCCTTAGCTGACCGGGCCAACCATAATAGTCCACTCTCAAAAATGGGGGTCAAGGGTGAGGATTTCCTGGCTTAAGCTTTCAAGTTTAGTCCCCAAGTTTCTGGAACGGGTTAAGATTCAGCCCACAAGTCCCATGACCTTGCTGGGCGCTGTATGATGCTGGACTGTGGGATCGGCGCCGAGTTTTTATTTTTTTCTTAAAGTGACGGAATGTGTTTATTTATATTAGCTTCTGTGGGCGGCAACAGTGACACATAAAAAAAAACATCAAAGGGGAGGGTCCGTCAAAGTGTGAAGGTTGACATGCTCAGTCTGGCACTTGTTTAATGAAGCTGTGCCACAAAATGATAAATAGTTTGGGTGCCAACGGAGGAAAAACTAGACCGACTTGAGACTTTTTGCCAAAACTTCAAGTTGACATTGCAGCATTGAGACAGCAGTGCTTTTAAGTTCCTTTTATTTCCATGCCAGCACCACTTTTCTTTTAGTGCGATGTTCAAGTACTACACAGAAGGAATTAAACTCAGACTGTTCCATTATGAAGTCAATTATAGTAACAGGTGTGCTCAGACTACTCACATATATACACACAGTCTTGGCACTTCGCTTCATTACAGTCCAGTAATACACACAAACTCTTCCTCCTCCTTGAAAAAGCACAAAACTCTCCTCGCTTCATCACTCTCCCTCACACACAGGAAACTTAAATATACACATACTCTCTTTCTCTCTCTCTCTCTCACACACACACACACACTGGAATCTCTATCTTGCATATTTGTAGTTGTGGTCTGTCTATTTGGCAGACCTCATCCTCATTTGAGTATTGTACTCACCCCATGGCGGTGGAAAAAAGTCCCTTTGGCTCTCTTGGGCAATCACTGCAGCTTCAGCCTAGACACTCATGCAATTGCACTGATGGAGTCTAACAAGGGGGTTTTCTCTCCTGGTTTCTCCCTTCTGTTTTTACCCCCCACCCTCCTTTCCCTGGCTTAAGCAGTATCCTTTTTTGGAACTGGAGGAGAAAGAGAAAATAGAAAAGAGTGTTAGAAAGTGAGGAATGGAGGAAGAGATAGGATCATAATAGTTGTTCCCTATGTCTCACACCAGTGACCTTACCAGACTCCTGTGATACACTGATCTCCCTTCAATCATCCCCTCTTTTACCCTCCCTCCTCCTCCTCCTCTTCCTCTCCTGCTTGGAAACTGTGCAGGCCTGCAGGAGACTGCCTGGACTGGGACACTCCTTTTTCTCTAATGTGTTTTATTCATTCTCTCAATCTCACTTGGATACTTGCATGATGTTGGCAAAGCAGTGGCTCTCTTGCAAGATTTTTCCAAGCATGATGAGGTATTGTAGATTAATCAAAACTAGGGGATCAGTCTGTAATTCAACTCTGCCAACAACTGAACTACATTCACCTTGCATTCTAGGTGAACAACAGTCTCAAGTTAGATGTCTTGACTGAAAACAAGAAGGGCTCTGGTGGCAAACCCTGAGGGCCTAAATGGAAAACAAAACTGTCCTATTGGGGATAGTTACCTTAATGCTTTCCTATGCTTTCTAGGTAAATGAGATCTGCCAAACCACACACTTCATTCCATTTTAAAAAGAAATTAAATACGAAAATGCTCTAAAGGATGCTTCTTACCACAGGACAGCTTCTACTTGAGATGACTGCACTTATCTTTTTTTTGAGTTCCACAAGGTACAATCTTGGGTCCTCTTTTATTCCTCTCACATATGCCTTCTCTGCCCTCTATTTATAGAAAATGTAACATCTCCAGTAACTGTTATGGTCTGGTTACACCACAATGTGGTGTCTACTAACCATGTAGCACTTAACCCAAGCAGTTGAGGGTTTAATAAAAGAAGATGTTGCAAACACCGCTAATACACTATGACAGCCTCTTCTACTTTGGACTCTGTGGCTCTCCTTTTTCTCAAACATCAGTACTGTCAAGAAAGCTTGCTATTAATTTACAAATGAAAGTCACTTGCAAAAATTCACTCACATTAAACTTGATATAGATTTCTTTTTAAGTTGAAAAATAATTAATTATTTTAAATTTCTGTGTGAAAAAGTAATCATGCAATTTTACTCTACATAAAGACCTGACAATACCTCCTGCTGAAAACTGGTAATAAAAACTGCTTTAAGCACCAGCTGAATTTACTTTATGAATGTTGAATTTTGTATAAGTGAAATACAACCAATATTTTTACTTGAAAAAAGCTTTCAAGCATCCTTCAGTTTATTGTTATGATTTTTCAGCCAACAGCCTTATCCTCTGGTCAACTCTCAGTGTTCTCCTACGCCTTGTTACCACAGCAGGCAACTGTCTAATAAACTTACTGTGTACTACTTGCTCAACACTGAACAACACACAGACAAAGGAAACAATTAGCTAAGATGAACAAAGTTGGCATTTAGCAGCTTACACACCAGAGATTGAAGTAACAGAGTTGGTAGAAACCAAAACACAGACACAGACATCTTTTAGCTAACACTTACTTACACATTTAGCTATATATCAGTGCAAGTCATAGCAACCTTAATAATGAATTTGTCTTGTGACAGACATAATTAGATACAAAGCATGTTCAGCTCTCAGTCTTTTTAGACTAACCGTGTGTGCTTGTGTGTGTGGCCACCCGCTGCAATTGGTAGGTACATTCTGTCTTTGTTCTCAGCAGATTAAAGCAGTTGAAAAAAAAAGCTATTTTGAAGGTCAGAGAAGGTTCAGACAGGAAACACCTTTGGACAGAATGGGAATAGAACCGACAACCACCCCTTTCAGCTCGGCTCTTTCAGCTTCATTGACAAACAGCTCTACAGTTCAGCAAGGATAAAACAGCTGGTCTCTTTGACCCATTCTGAACAATAACTTGAATAGAAATGTTTCAAACACTGAGGGTGTGGCAAGCTATTTGAAGTGTGTCTGATGCATCTCTTTTCATTGGAACACATTGATATCGTCTCATACATCTTTGCTATCAGTTTTCTCCTCCTCACAGGGATAGTTAACAATTGCTAGTATTTTTATACTTTATTGGAAATCCATGAACCTTTATCATCTTTCATCTCATTAAAAATATCAAATAGTTGTAAGAATACATTTCATTGCTATGGTGAAGAATAATTTATCTCATATTTCAAAGATGATCATATTAGTATTTGAATTAAAATTGCAGATTTGATCCAGCCTGTTTAAATAAAATACTTGCATACCATATATATGTAATAAAACATATGAGCAACTGTAATCATTCTTATACCCCTTGCTGTTAGTGAAACGGACGAAAATAACCCACAGTTGTTCATTGTGTAGCAATAGCTATTATGAGGCAAATTAAGTTGGCATCTTTGTCTTTAAATAATGGCCACATTGAAAGGAAATCCATCTGCCATGGTTTGGTGTTTGGGTTTTTTTAATCTCTTGTGAGTTTTTTTCATAGGTTTTCTAGTCAAGCTTCAATTGTTGTTTCCTGTTTTTGTTTTTTTTTCCCCATCCACATCCCAGTTTTCTTGGTCACCTGTTGCTTATTAGATAATTATTTCTCAGTTTATTTAGTTCAAGTGTTATTTTTTTTCATTGGTCAGTTTGTCCTGTTGTAGTTTTTCAGTTTCGTATTGTCTTCTTCGCTTTTCTTTACTTCCATTTGTTTCACTTTCGATTTTATCCCTAAGCTCTTCTTATTAAACCTAAAATTTTGTTACCTTGTCTGTAGAGTTTGTGTTTTGCTTTTGTGTCCTTTTTGATGACCTGAAACCATGTAGTTACTAAGGCATTTCAGTCTAAAACAAATTGGTAAACTATTTGCTGACCAACTGATAGAATGCCAATGCTATCCTAAAGCCATGCCGCTTGCTTAGCTTAATCTGTATGTATGAACCCTAAACCATAATGCCCATATTGACACGCTGGGCTCTAATTTCATGGCCCCTGGACACACCCCGTTGGCGCGGGCAGGCGAGGTGCAGGGCAGATGCATTGCACCTGCGCCTGGTCTATGAAAATAGAGCCCACTGTTGGATGTCATTTCCAACATAACTTCCTAAAAAAAGCATAAAAGGTCCCATAACATAATAAAACAAATAAAGTTAACATTGTCTTCACTATCCTTATCATTTCGTTAGTTTTTACACTGATGAGAGAGACTTGCACAAATAAGTCTGAAGAATTCAAATGCATGACAGCCTCCAATGTGTTTGTTTTCCCCAGTCTGTGCTGAGTACTCATCATGCTGGTGACCATGCCATTGAGAAAGTCATTTTTAGATACGAAATTGGTGTGCCTGGGGAGCTAGGCCAGTCCAAACACTGAAGTTTACTTTGACATACAAAGCACAGTTGGCAACTGCACTGTTAGTGGACAGAGATACTCCAGATGATGCCAAAAAAGTTGTAGTTTGTGCTGACTTTGTGAATAGATTTGTATGTATCTACAGAGTTTGGAATGCAACTGAAAATAAGACACATTGGTATAAAAATAAAATTGTTAAAAGTTCTTCAAAACCGACAATCAGTCCCTTTATAAAACAAATAAGGATAAGCTCCATTTGGGCTGCAGGCTATGACAAGTCATGAGGGATTATACTTCTTTAAATGCTCAATATTTAATTTAAAAAAAAAAAAAAAAACAGCTAGGATGGTGGCAAAGTTGAGCATACATTGAAATAAACATGATTCTCTTTGAAACAACAATATTTGTGACTGTGAGCACTACTGTCATTAAGTATAGATTGGTTGAGCCTCAGGCATGTGTGCTTATATGTTCACCAAAAGCATGATTTCCTGTCTCACTGTCTGATTGTTAGTCATCAACACTTGATAAGAAAAGAACTTTAATCTTAATTGTAATTAATTTATCCATTACATTACAGAGTATCACTTTGTTTAATTATGTTAAAAAATAGCAAACAGAGAATAACGTTTTGTATTTGTGTCTTTCCGCACCACCCCTTCTCCATTTATAGATAGTTACTATCCTTTTATCATCTGAGTCCCTCCTTGCATTATACCTTTCCACTTAGGGCTACCATTTTGAATAAGAATTCATTCAAGCTCCATTCTTTCACATTTTCTCTTATATCTATTTAGATTTTTCCTCATCTCCCATTTTCATAGGCTCATTTCCATTTCATAGAGAGGAAGGCTTACAGATATGAATTCCTGCCTGCTTAGCATTTGAATCACACATCAGTGCTCAGCTACTTTAAATGCTCTGCTGGCCTCTCGCCTCTTTCTGTCTGAATTTAGTGCATTGCTCCTTCCTGAACACTTATTTTCATCCTACTTGCCGTTCTTTCATAGTTTCTTATTTTTTTCTTAACTTGTTTGCTGAGTTCTTAATTTGCTTAATTTCTCAAAAAAACTTAAAGGCGCTCCAAGTAATTGTCACAGTTTGCTGAGTTGGCTAACTTTGATTTTGTAGCAAGTGTGTTACATTAACGGGGCTGTGGGACAAAGTGAAAACACAACATTGACACCCTCCATGTTACACAAGCCCCACATCAAGTCAAGCATTCAGAACATCAGCAATTAAGTGTTCTGCTGCAAACAGGCAGAAAGAATGGCTTGAATCTAACAAAGGTATGGACCCAGGTTTTAAAGCTACAGCCAGAGGAGGTGCTGTCAGAGGCGCCAGGATGCAAAGAGTCACCCAGCTGATTCGGGAGGCACAGGAGAGCAAAGGAGATTTGGCAGGTCTGTGGGTCAACCTGTCTAACCTTACCTTTGCCTATGGGTCTATCCCTCACAAGCTGGTGGGAACTTCACTTGACTGACATCATGGTCTATGCAAGATCAGGGACTTAATACTGGACTATTACAGCTGTTTCAGTGCAGACTCTCTTCTTGAACAATAACATCTGCATTTCATGGCCTTGAGAAAAGCATTATCACTGGTTTTACCATTTCAGTGATCTTGTTCTCTTTGGCTGAGGATGTACTACTCAAGTTAGAGGAGGTGGAGTGCAGAAGCCCCACTTCAGAGCTTTATTAACAATTTGACAGTAACCACAACAGCAGTAGTACCAGACGGCAGATGGATCCTCTAAGGTTTTTGGCGACTGATCAGCTGGTCCCAGATGGACTTCAGACCAACTAAGTTCCATTCCCTGGTTGTGAGGAAGCTAAAGGAAACAGACAAGCTCTGTTTGTCCCTTGAAGGAGTCTGGAGCCCTTTTGTCACAAAGAAGCCATTCAAGATCCAGGGAAGGATCTTTTATTGCACCCTAACAGACACCACAGCACTCCAAGACACCAGCAGTGAGTTGGGAACCTGGTTTATGGTGGCATCTAAGTCAAGACTACTGAGCAAGTTCAAAGCTTGGGTCTACTATTTTGCCATGATACCTCTGGCCACTGGTGGTCTACAAGTTTTCACTAACACCATAGACCGAGAGCTTTGAGAGGAAGGTCAGCCCCTGTCTGCACAGGTAGTTGGGACTCCCACAAAGCCTTAGCAGCATTATCATGCATAGGAGTAAGAAAAGGCTGTGACTTCCTTTCAGTAGTCTGTTGGAGGGGTTCATGGTTGCCTGGGCAAGAGAGGTGCTGCTGTGTAGGGACCCACTGACGTGTCCAGGTTGCATTAAAAGGTGTATCTTAAACCACCATTACAATATTGTAATTTCTTTACTGTTTAAGATTCTCATTCTTACCTGCTAGATTTTCTTTTTCAAGGCAATATGCTGTTTTGAGAGTTGCTGGAGGGAGTCTGAGAATTGAGAATTTCATTTCCAGTGACTGCTTCACTGCAACAGCTGCGAATTATGACTGTAAAGTACCTCAACTTGAGCCCAAGCTATTGATAAAACCCACAGCATGTGACTGAACACTGGTCAAAGCATTGAAATGTAATAATACTTGTTGTGGTAGAAGAAAAAATCAAAAATGGGTTATTGCTTGCCTGGAGATTGAAGCATTAATAACATTGATACTAGTGTGGTCCTAGTATGATCAACACACTTTTATCATCTGAGGATTCGTGATTTGAACTTGTGAAGACCCAACAACTTGTGTCACAACAGAACTTACACACTTCAAACTCTGAAGTGTGTTGAATTTTTCCAAAGAAAAGAGAAGAGGCTATCAGTGTAAAGTGCTGGACAGCAACATACCAGGAACTCATCTCCTCTTTTACACTCAAGTGTAAAATTAGTCACCACATCCACAGTGGTGGGAGAAGTGCTCCTGTGTCTGGTTGCCTTCACCATTCAGACCAGATAAACATGATGAATCTTTCCCAACCATGGCATTAAACATATGCAGCACACGACTTTGGCAGGATGTACTGTATGCCCATATATCTAGTTTATAAGACATTTGTTCCACTGGAAACTATCAGTCAGTGTGTGCTCGCAGAGGAAATGAATGTCTAGTCCACTTGGATGTATTTGCTGTATTATCAACACAACCTGCACTACATGTAAACACAGCTTCCAGTAAAACAGTAACCAGTGAAACACAGGTTATCAGGCCAACTCTGGAGGATAAGCCACACTGGAGCTAATTAAACAGCAGAGGAGACCTGAGCAATACTGCCATCAGGTGGCCATAACTAAACTCTCCTTGTATAGACATGGAGTAAACCCTGCAGCCTGGCTTTGGCTCATGTCATGTCAGTATGTCAAAAATGAGACTCTTGCAGACATTTGAATGCCATTTAGGATATTCCTTATAAACTCAAAAAACAAGGTAAAGGCTGTCAAACAGACTCAAAAGTATAAATTATGCAAGAGGTTTGCTGTACGGAGAAAGACAAAATACTAAATATTTCAAACTGTAAATTATACTTATTCTCTTAATTAATAACGGAATAGAAATTTCTAATTTACCAAGTCCCCTCTCACACGCTGTATACCAAACGACATGAATAAAGTTTGTAAAACACTGAGGTTAAAAATATGCACTCATGCACATCAACATTCATCTTTTGGTAATTTAAAGCAGGTTAAAATAGTGTTTTTTAAACCCAGCTGTCATCAAAACATTGGTGTGCAATAATCATATTGAATTGGCGAACTTGTTAGCAAACAATTTACTATTTACAAATCAAGCAGACCCTGAGCAACATCAGCAATCATTTCATATCCGCCTGATGAATTTAAGTTCAATATTTACCCATCGATTACCTTTATGTCGGTCTCTTGAGTTCCACCTGCCAAATGCCCCAATATGTTCATCTGCTAGTCACTATCTTGCCAAAAGCTGATTGTTGCTGCCATGGCTGCAAACAGTCAACTTTCTTGCTGAAAACATCCCTTAAAGTGGAAGATAATGATGTGGGTTCATTGATATTGGAGCCTCCTTTCAAATTAACGTGTTCTTAATAAAAAGATATTGGAGTTTATAGTACAGTAGAGCTTCAAGAGGTAAAATGTTCTTATTCATCCTAGTGACCAGTTTCCGCCCTATGTGAAAGTTCATTCATGAAAATAGTGACTTGCCATAAACTCTTGTGCTTCATTTGCTAGATAATTTCTGGAGCTTTCCGCTGACTGAAATGAGTGCTAATGTTGCTCTGTCTGCTGGATATGAACTGTAAATGAGCAACAGTTGGCTATTAAGCTATGTGCAATAACTTTATAAGATATAAATATGTCAAGTGTGGAAATCAGTGTGTTTCACTGACTCCTTGAGGGGCCAATAATCAGTTTTGATTGTAGCTCTTTGCTTTGGAGGTGATATTTGGAGAGTTAATGGGTGAAATAATGTGTTAATTTCTTCAGATTAAAAAGGATGCTATTTGATGTAAATACCAAGTTTGAGTGTCTTTGCACTGTAATAAAAAAATAACAAGGTAAATTTTCTTTTCATATTACTTTTTATTCTCATACTAAAACTGCTTTGAGTCATTTGAATGTTTAAATTAAAAAGCCTCTTTGTTTGAGATTGCACAGCTGACAGATACTGCGTGAATGCAGGTTACGTTGACAGAGCTGCTATCTTCTTTGCCCTGCGAGCTGCTCCAGACTTCTTCTTTGCTTTAGCCTTAACCAAAGGAAGATGGCATACATGTTTTCCTTCGCTCTTGGCACTGAATCGATGCCTGGAGAACCAAATGCAGACAGGAACACAGATGCAGATGAGCAAGTTAAGACATGCAAAAGCTGGATCTTACTGCCGCATTGACAGAGTGCAGGCATTTAACTCATCACAGGGATCAATCTCAACACTCACCTGCTGATTTTGATTGGGTCTTTGAGAGGGCAGGCTTTGTGCTTGTGCTTCAGGCTGCCACAGTTAAAACAGCCCTCTTTTCCTTGTGCGTGCCCACATGGGTGGTCCGGAAGGGCACAACGGCCACAAGACTGGCAGTGTCTCCAGGCTAAGAGGGGAAAAATTCAATCAATACATATACTTAAGAAGTCAAAAAAATGCCGTGAAGACTTTTGTTAGTCTTCACATGTCATAGCATGTATTAATGCACATCTTCCTACTGCATATGATGTGATAATGGAAAGATTTACGTACAAGGTTTCACACACTTCTCACATGATGAGCAGTGCTTCCACTCTCGACCATCCTGGAGACGCACAGAAAGAAAACAGAGGTTGTAACATGAACATTTATAAGAGTTTGATAAAAATGCATGTTTAGAGTTACAGTTTTATACCTTAGATGGGCAGACGTTACATTTAACACAGTGCTTGTTGAGGGACCAGACGTATCTCTGACATATGGAGCAGAATCTAAAAAAGAAAGAGGGGATACATGACCTTTAAACACAACTACAAGATCATTTGTATTAACATATGGTTCTTACAGATGGGTACTACACTATAATAGTTTATCCTATTATTTTATATAAGCCATGTTCCTCTAAGGTTGTTGTATTCAGCAAGATTTAATATTGTTGTGTTTTGAAAGTTTGGCTAATTTTGTTCAATAAGCAAAAGAAAAAAACACAAAAGAACGATCTTGAAGCACAGTTTTGAAAAGGATCTTTTAGGCATTGCGATGAAAACTAATAGTATTGTAATAACACAACAATATCACATTACCAATGGTAATAAGGCCAAACAATTCTATATTTCTTTAAACCAGAAGTGCGACCAAGAGAGGAAGCTGGTGGACAATTTTACACTCAGAAAATAAGTGCTCTCTGGTGGACATGTGACATATCTTTGGCATTCCTGGGTTGAAATGTATCATGAATTAGATTCTTATCAGCTGTTGTGTTGGTCAGGCTCTACATCACAGCTGACAGTAAGTGTGTCCATACCTGTAACCTTCTTCTTTGGGCAGGATGATGTCTCTGGGTGAAATATTAGTGAAGAGTCTCACAGGAGACTGCTTCCTGCCTGTCTTCCCATGTTTATATAGAGGATGGTTGTCGTAATCCACCTGGTTTGAAGCAAACCAAATATGCACTTTATTGTTTGTAGTCCACAAGAGGAAAATGTAGCCGGCGCACTAAGAAAAGATCACTGCTGGATTTAGGCTGTTGCCATGATGTACGAGTCACTGTGCTGCAGCTCCGGGCAGCTTTCCCACTGCATATGTTTTCACACAAGTCTTTCTTTAGTTCCATAGTAGTGAAAGTGATAAATGAAAGTTTAACTGCTATATTAACAGTGAGTTTAGGAGCGAGACTTGGACTGAGGTGATGAGAATCAACAGTTTTTATCTTCTCTTGTACTTGACATCATCAACATTCAATTTCCTGAATGAATCCTGAATAAATCTTAATCTTATAGCCTTGCAGAATCAGAGCTGTCTTGTTTCATTATTGTTCCAGAGTGAATACGAGGGCAGGCCCATTGACTTGTCATGGCATACGAACAGTAATGACAGCTGTTTCTGTATTTACTGCAATGCACTATGGGGTTTTATAACACAGGCACTGTGTGCTGCATGATTTCTCACAGTCAATCTCTGAAGCTGCGTTCATAAATACACTTCTGACAACATGTTTTAATCAGCAGCTAAAAGTGACGCACTGCCACTGTACCTGGTAATCCAACATGGTGAATAAGGGAAAACACTCCAGGATGCGAGGCTCAAAGAAATAAGGGAAGATCCACATCATAGGCATGTCAGAGTCACTGCTGTCTGCACACAAACACACAGGGATGGTGATCACTCTTGCTGATGGGCCAACAGAACTATCACTCAACTCTGTAGCTTTTTCTCCTCTCTACAGAGCATTTGGCCCTCACTTTATCTTTGCTGTTATGATTCACCACTGTGACCAACATGGTTTCAGGTCGCAGCTGATAGCTGTTTTCACTGGGGAAAAAAATGCTCCTATTGTTCTCTGCCTGTTCAGCACCAATCAGAAAAACTTGATAACCAGTTGGTGATCATGGTGGAGCATCCAACAGCTAAAGAGCCTGAGATTTCTCACAGGAGTTGGTGAAGACAAAAAAAATAACTTGAAAACAGACATTCTGTATATTAAATTGAGCAAAAAGGCAACATGTTTAATGCTTAAATCATCAATTTCATTGTTTTTTGTAGATATATGCTCATTTGCAATTTGATGCCAGCCCACCATAATATGTATACAGTTGTCCCTCACTATAACGCAGTTCACCTTTCCTTTCCTCGCTGTTTTGCGGATTTTTTTTTGTGCAATTTTGCATGCTTTTTTTTTTTTACAGCGTATGAACGCGCATTGTGTTCTGCGTCCTGATTGGCTAAGGGACTGTAGACCATTGTCAATC
>JAPZDY010000016.1:1934241-1986741 GCA_029783645.1 Ctenochaetus hawaiiensis
TATAATAATTGTAAAAAATAAAGCTGACTACTTCGCGGATTTCGCCTATTGCGGGTTATTTTTAGAACGTAACCCCCACGATAAACGAGGGACCACTGTATAGCAATTTTATTTATATATGCTATCATAATGTGTCAGTTTTGGTTTTTTACAGCCAGTTGGGTTTTAATTCAGCCCCTCACTGGCCAAAAATTAAATAATTCTATTTAGGATTGTTACGATTGCCCACGAAGTCAAAAGCAACATTTAAATGACATGTTTCTAACCCACTGGTCCGTCTTATTGTCTTTTGCGCATACACACATCACTGTCCTCTATTGTTTAATGTTTCACTCTTTTAAAACTGCCGTATTGCAAAAAAAACTCTCTCGTGTGGAACAACAAAGATCAGAAGTAAATACATCAGTGAGGTGAACCGTGAAATATGAAAAACACCGACAGATAAACCCTGAAACTCTACAACAGCACTGACCAGGACTGTTCAGCTTCCCCCATGTCTGTGAGATCAGGGAGAAACTATTGGCCAAAGGTTTAACCAGGCCACCGAACGGAGGGTCAGCCACCATCACCACCTTTTCCCCGTCAGACTCTGTGAGGAAGGTCTGCAGGACGACACTGGAGGCCTGACAAGAGACACAGCTTTATTATACTGGCCAGGAAATCAGACTTATTAGAAAGAAAAGGTTAATAAATCTCACCTCTCCATCAAACAAGTGATGGTTGAACATGTTGTAGTGACAGAATTCATCTTGACTGTGGAACTGAGCGTATCTGAGACATTACAAAAGACAGAGAATCGTGTAATTCAGCATTTAAGATTCAGCATTCAGTCAACGGTAAAATGCAAGAGATTTTATGTTTTGTTCCCTCTGTCTAACAGCAGCTGATCAAAACACACAGAAAGTTTGATCTACGTGCAGCAAATAAAAAAAAAACAAAGTTAGCAAACACACAGTGGGTCTTGAGGTGTGTATCCAGGTAACAAAAAGGTGTCTGCGTGTGTGCTGCAGGCTGAAGCTTGTAACGCATGAACACACCCTCTCGTCACGTTGCTGCACATTCTTTACACAAACGAACGGCACTGACACGGCGCAGAGACCTCCGGTGAGAACTGCTTTAAGACCTGGTTTAATCATGCTAAATGATTATGCTTAAGAATTATTTCGTCTGTATATCAATATCTTATATCGATATTCTGCTCTGACAACATATAGAAGTCTAAAGATTGACTCCACAGTAAACACGAAACTGCCTGACAGAGAGAAACCAGTGTTTGCACTTGTATGTATGCTAAGTTTGGTTGCTAACCATACAGAGAGCTGTGAAAACGGCTTTGTTTTCAATGGTTTTGGTTTAAGTAAATGTGCAGAGAAAATAAGATTATGTCCTGGAAAGGGTTTTTGTAGAAAGCTTGGCATGGACTCAAAACAGACAGGTTTCAACAGCTTTTCTAAAAACTTGAAAAACTGGTTGCTTTACAGCCAAAACAAATAAACAGAGAAATACTTTGGACAGTGAGAAAGCAAAAAAACGCTTCAGGTTAAATAAACGTTTGCTTTTCTCTTTAGTCCTCAGAAATGGCAGAAAAGGAAGCATTGTCTGTTGATAATGGACAGTCAACAGGGGCAGCACAGGCTGGTCTTGCATCACCCTCTGCAGGCACCCACAGTGTACTGCAGGACGGGCTGAGCTACACTCCACTGGACTCCAACAGTGACAGGGTGGTTCAGCCTTTCCCACGGTCTCCAAAGCTGCAGAGGAAGACAGCCAGCGCAGGACAGCCGTCTCAGGTGCACATCAGTGTGATGCAGCACACAGATGGGGGTGTTCTTACAGCTCAGTCATGTGAATGGTTTCACATCCCAACCCATCTGTACCAACTCTAACTCAAACATTTAGGCCAGTGATGTTCACACTGTCTCGAGCCAGAGATAGAACTAGTAATTAAGCCTGGTCAAAAGTTTAACACTGTTGATATTCATTAAAATTATACAGTTCATGCACATGTGCACACTGACATGTTGGGTGGATGTGCATCTCGATGTATCTGACACATGTAGATATCTGATACATCAGATATCCACTGTAAAATATTTTTATAACATCCCTTTTACTTTTCATATGATATTTTGTTTTTGACATGTTATAAATCACAATTTAATGAGTTTGAAAAAAGGTAAAGTGAAGTGAAAAAATCATTAGCTGCTGAACTAAATTAAACTTGTCAGTGGGCAGATATGACAGGTGTGTTAGTAGAAAACAAATTTCGACATAGTTGACAGTGTGTGCACTGGTGAGGTTATCTGTGTTTAAAACAATCTATTTAGATGTAAATCTTTGTAACTGGCTGGAACTCTGTACCCTGCAGGAGCAGCTATCCAGACGCATGGAGGAGCTGGAGGCAGAGAAGTCCAAGACTGAGGCTCACATCCAGTCTCTGAAGAAACGCAAGGCAGACCTCTCTGTGAGTATGAGGCCAGAAGCTCTCACACAGGCTGATGACACATTTAACATCCTGATGTGTTTTCAACATCTGGCCCTCATCTTGTCTTTGTTCCTCCTTGAAGAGGAGCACAGAGGTGATGAAGCAGCAGGTTCGAGAACGCTTCGAGAACATGCGCTTTACCCTGAAGCAGGACGAGCAGGCCGTCCTGGACTCTCTGGAGCTGGACCTGAGACGGACCAGGACCAGGCTGGACCAGGTTCTTCAGAACTGGAAACAACACCAGGACCAGGTTATTAAGAACATCAGCAGCACCCAGAGGGCACTGAGCAAGAACCCGACAGAAGAAACAGACGAGAAGGTCTGATTTAAGAGCTGCAGATGCACATTGTTTCAAAACATTGCCACTGAAGGGATTATCTTCATGTTTAAATCAATATTTCTGTTTGTCTCTCATCTCAAGGGCCAGTCTGAGAGTGTGAGGTAAAGCACTGCGTCTGAGCATTAATCATTTTCAGCTCCACCTCCTACTTCACACATCTCTGCCTCATAATGATCTCTGTGCTCCCTCTTGCAGTCCTAAGAAGCCGGATGCCTCTGAGCAGGAAATCAGACTGAATGAAGAAAAATTTAAAAGGCTCCTAAAAACATTATCCTCCATCTCCAGACACCTGAAAGCTCAGCTGCAGAGGAAGACTTTACTGTTAGGTACTGAGGCCATTATTTCAACACCGTATCGATCCCTTAAAGCAGCTAACTCATTTGGGGCAGCAAGATGTGCTGGTGCTAATTGCTTTTGAGGCACAAAGCTCATTCCCTGTAGATACTGTAGATGAAAAAAAATGAAAATGTCTGTACAATATGCCTTAAAAATCTAAGTAACTCATGCAATACTGCTATAAAACACTGTCATATGCAGTTTTGGCTTTAATGACTGGCTGCCATAAAACTGTGACCAAAGAAGAAAGAGTAATGTGGATTCCTGTTACGGTGTTTACCAGACCTAATCCTGACTTAAAGCAGACAAATATAAAAAAGCCATACAGACGAGTATAAAATGACATCATCAGCATATATGGTTTCTATGTTTGATTTCAGATTCATCCCCTGTGGTGATTGACAGGCAGACTTGCCATAGCCAGATCACAGTGACCTCAGAGGGGCGGGGCATGTCCTTCTCAGATTTTGCCCATTCAGCTCCAGAGCATCCCCTTCAGTTTGATAAGGTGTGCTGCGCTCTGGGCTGCTCTCCTTTCACAGCCGCTCAGAGTTACTGGGAGGTTGACGTCCACTGCTGCTCTGCCTGGGCTGTGGGTGTGGCATATGCCAGTCTGCAGAGGAAGGGCCGGGACAAGGGTGCCAAACTGGGCCGGAACAGAAACTCGTGGTGCGTGGAGCTTCGGAACAGCCGTCTCTGCGCTTGGCACAACGACCGGCATGTGGCGTGCCAGGGCATCGGGCAAGCACAGCTGGGAAAGGTTGGAGTGTGGGTGAATTATGACAAGGGCCAGCTGATGTTTTACGACGCAGACACCATGACTGTCCTGCAGAGGTTCTCTGCAGCTGTGACGCCAGTTTTTGACAGGGCTCATCACCAGTTCACTGAGCCCCTGTACCCCGCCATACGCTTCTTGAAACCACCAGAAACCCAAATGTGGCCAAACCACCTGGAGCTTTGTCAACTCAATGCTCCCTGATGCTGAATTCATGCTTCAAAGACAGTGATTGGGTGTCTGAAAGTATTGCTCATAATGCTGTATGAAGTCCTGCCATTACTTAAGAGCAGCTGTGCAGTAGAAAAGATTTCATAAACAAATGACACAAGCTTACCTGAAGTCAATGTCCAGCAGTAAACTCTTAATTGGCTCATGTTCCTGCTCCAGGTTTCGTAATTTGATCATCTCCTGGAGTCTGGCACAAAAAGCAAGAACCATTACTGACTAAAAATTGGTGTATAACAGTGTTCTGAATCTTAGTCAATTTGTATTTCACCAATTTATGACTAATGACAGCTGCTTGAATTTCAGGCAATAGCCTAACTTCAGTATTTCTTTAATTTCATTGTAAAAAAAAAAAAAAAGAAAAAGAAAAGAGTATAGTGTTTTTTAATGTTTTTTTAATCAATGCTCTAATGACAAACTCAAAACTATACATGATACCACTGCAAAATACTTAAGCTGTTCTCTGACACCCAAACGACAAAAAGCTTTAGATTTAAAGCTTCTTAAAATATTTTTTTAAAACGTTTTTAAGAGTTGCTTCTCTATTTGTACTTCAATGAGATCATCCCAGACCAAAGAATAAAATATTTTTATCATTGCCTTTTAGTTTGGGTTCCTTAAATGTCCCATCCACCTTTTATAAATGCACTGGATCCCATCCCTTCAAACAGACTGACCATGTGTGATGATCGGTGGTTGACTGATATGATATTTGGCAGATGTTCAAGAAGCTTTGTGACTAACAGCTTATTTGTAATACTCATTTAAAACAAAGATAAGTCAAGTTTTATTCCATTATTATATTCACACTGAAATATAACATATACGGTTATTTCAGAAAGTTAAATGTTTAATTAGATGGGATTAATTATTCATGAGTCAGAAATATAAATTGAGTGGTTCTGTAGATTTCGGAACATTATTGGAATTTAAAGAAGAGTAGGGTTTGTCAGAAGTGACATTTAACTGCATTATAGATTGTAACATACAGCATTAGGTTTTCAGTAATTCAAGATGAGAGTAATGTTTTCACATTTGCAAAGGATAAAAGTAACTAAGGAAATTTAGGCAAATGTTTACAGGAAGATTCATTAGAGTTGTAGTATGGAGCTTATTAAATGGTTAGAAATGTAAGTATTTATGTAAGAATAAATGTAGCGCAGCCAGATATTACAAGTGCTAAAAGAGGAGAGTTGGGGAAACCAACCTTTTAAGATTGCTGGTCCACATAATTTAAACATACAACTTTGAAACACCGCCCTCACCTGGGTGTGCCTACACACAGCACCTTCCTGTATCCCAGACCAGTCAGGGTGTCCAGCAGGAACTGGGAGCTGCGCTCGGTGAACAGGTACTGTGCATTGCTCTTCTTGTTGTCCAGAGGACGCAGCAGCATGCTGGGTCTCCTCAGCTGAGCCGCTGTGACTGCTGTGGATCTGTGGGAGGAGTGGGCCTCATGTTCTCCTGGCAGGAGCAGAATCTGACAATCCTGACAGAACTTCTTTTCTTCCAGTGAGAGGGAAACAAACTTTTTGAACCTGACGAGCATATTAACAGACAGTGTCACTTCATATAGTGACTTGGACCAAGGCAAATATAAAGCCTCTTGTTTGGATGAGGCAAAGATGGGCTCAGTTGACTTTTTACCTGTTACAGTACTCCTGCTGGGTGAATTTAGGTCTCTTTGACAGGTTTTCTGCCTCTCTGGCCAAAGCCCTGGCCTCTGACACCTTTAAGGCAAATTCAAAATAAGTGCAAATTCACTGGATCAGTGAGATATCAGACTTGATATTGTAAGTGACAACTAGAATTCCGGCGATCCCACCTTTTCGTCTTCCCACTGGAAAAACTTGCAGTCTTTTCTGTCTCTACAGGCTGAGCAGGCATAAAACCTCCTGCCTGTCTCACCTCCTTTGCCAACTTTCTCAAATAGCAACGTCGGACCTGGCAAATACATGAGACACAAGCGTTTTTCTGTTAAGCACTGAAAGGTAACTTAGGAGTTAAACGTCAAAAATAGCAGTAAAACCACTGATGTTTATCCAAATATTCAAAAGAAAAAGATGGAGTGTATTAAGCAACAACATAGCTACGTATGCATTTCGTATCACGACCGGCTATTTCATGCAAAACACCAGAACAGTTAAACGTGTAACGACCGAGCCATTCAAACCACGGTCTTACCATGCGGACAACATGGCGCTGTTTTATCACCGTCTGGAAGAATAACTTCTATTCCGAAACTGTCGTCGTCGGTCATTTCCATGTTTTCACTTAAAGTTTTAACCAACACGGGAGTTCAGTCTGACAAGTGGAAAGCATGCTGTTCTCGTCGCGCGGGTTTGACGTCATGAGGATGTTGTCGCGCGTCATGAAACAGCGTCCGAAGCTAGTTTGCGTTTATTTAATGTTTTTCTAACGTTTTTTTCAGCGCAGGGTTTTAGTTTGTTGACTATTTGAGACTATAGATAATAAACTGAATTCTAAGTTTGGCCAACCGACTGCTCTTTGTTTTGTTTTTTTTTTATCGTAAATTTCAATATTTTAATGGTTAAACGTACAAAATCCAAAAACACGTGTCTTCCTCTTGATCTAATATTGATTACCTTTTGAATTAACTGCATTTATGTACAAATTCTTAAGAAAACAGGCTGTGTTTTTTTTTTTTTTGCGTGGTCCCCAGACGTCATGGCAAGAGTGAGAAGACATGCTGAGGAAACGTGAGTGCCATTAAAGGCTCCACAGACACAGTCTGCCTTGATTAGCCTCTTTTAAAAATTTAAATAGTTTTTTTTTATATCAGATTTACACAATTTATTTTTAAAACACGTACGTCCTGTAGTAAATAATAACATTATAGCTCTTCTATTTCTGCATGACTCATAGCCTATTAGGCATATAAATAATCTTAAGTGTGTCCAAGACAATGCTGCCGAATGAGCCTGTGTCTGTATGTTTGAAAAATTCCAGATTTTAATAAAAGAAAAACAAAAACAAACTTGTTGAAATGCCATTCATTCCTACGTGCAGGAACAAAAAGCACCGATAAACAACAACCAAATCGCCCGACCGAATCACAAACTGAGCAAATGAATTTATCAACTGTGTCAAATAAAAGGAAATAATTGTGTTGTAGCTTTGTTCGATATTTATGCCTGAATAAATTCTTTTTCACTGAAAGTCGTTCAAGCAAGACGTTTTGCGTTGATCCTCTGAACTGTCTCTCATCCTCCTCCAGGTCCTAAGATGTTCCCAAAGGTCTTCTCAAAAATTACTGACCCAGTTAACTGCTAGCTATTACACACAAAGAGGACGGAGAAACGATGTGCAATAAGATGTTTAAGGCTTTCAGGAGCTGACTTCAAATTGATGCAAACAAAAAAGACAATACATAAACGAATAACCTATATAACAGTTATATTCAAAGTGATTTTCTGGCGTAGTTTCATAAGACAAATACAGTTCTGTCACTGCCAGTCTCTCACAATACAGTTTGTTTACATTGAACAGGCTTGTAGTCCAAAATCAATAGCACTCCGCTGATTAACACGGATATTTTCTCTCTTTAACACTACATTTCCCGCGTATGTCGCGTGAAGAGCGCAGTGGCGCTGTCAGCCCCGATGCTCCGTTCAGGAGCAGTCTGCTGGATGCTGAAGCAAAGCACGGACAAGATGTATGGTGTTACCTTACATAAGACAGGAAGCGTAAGGTTTTTTCCTCCACAGTTAAAGCATAAAAGTTGTGCTATAGTTTGGAAATGGAAGAAGTGGCATGCCAATATATTGGGTGTGCAGAGCAAATCTGCACTGAAACGTACTTTCTTCATGGAGGGAAACATTTTTCTCTAAAATCTCTCTAAATTTTAGATTTTAAATAGATTTTTCTATATTTTATATATCTTCCAGCAATCACAATTGATTTTGTCTTGGTCAGTGCCGTAATCAGCTGTAAGTAGCTGAACTGTTGCATATGATATGGATATAAATTGCCTTCTCCAAAGAAATTAATTTGTAAATGTACATTTGCTACTTCAGAGCTGTGTAATGAAAGTATGAGAACCTGCTTGTTATATAAGGTGAAGCATATAC
This sequence comes from Ctenochaetus hawaiiensis, assembly GCA_029783645.1. NCBI lineage: Eukaryota > Metazoa > Chordata > Actinopteri > Acanthuriformes > Acanthuridae > Ctenochaetus > Ctenochaetus hawaiiensis. The sequence continues at coordinate 1,942,497 of JAPZDY010000016.1, forward strand.
ACAATATGTGCGCTGCTGGACAATTTAGACTAAAAAAAATCATTATTTATTTTTTGCAAAACAGCTATCTATCAAAATGGCCTTTAATTTAAAATAATATTTAAAGTAAATCTCACTTCAAGTCTGACTCAGCAGCTGTTCTGATATCACAAGTCTCCAGCAGATGGAGTTGCCCATTTGTAATGAAAACTCAGATGTTCGAATTTCCATTGTAAGCTATCTGATTTGACTGATGATGACTTTCAACTTTTATTTAAAAAAAATTAATGACATTTTTTATTTCAGTTTATGTTGTACTCATATTATACCGTCCTTGCATTTGACATGTTCTTGATTGAAACTGTGTTTAGTCAAATTAGCACAAAGCATTCTGCAAACCCCATGAATGAGGTTGTGCATTGTATTTGATATTTAGCTTAATGCTCAGTTTGATTTCATGCGCCTGAGGGTAAGAAGTTCTTTCAAAATTGCATGCATAGTTATTACTTTAATATTACAATCCTAAATACTGTAATTTTCTGAAAACTATGTACATACATGTATATATCTTATCTACAGACCAGTACCAAACTTAAGGTTTTTATTTTTTTTACCAAATAGTGACACCACTTTGCGGACACCTTAACATCAGCCAGTTTATTCTAATATTGCTTCTAATTAAATTTCTTAAACAACACAAAAAGATGAACTTTTCCAGATTTTGTTGCACAGCTGCATATTGAAGACTGGAGGGAGTTTTAATTAGAGACATTTGTGACATCTGGTGTTGCACCAATCAGAAACAAGACAGCATGAAACTCAGTTTGCACATGGCCTGTGATTATCTCTCTTTGTGCACAAAACTTATGCGTTATCATTGTCCATATTTTTCGGCATTCATTGATAACAGATACTTGAAAATTTATTGGATAATCTGGTATAATTCGCAACACAGTTTTAGTTAAAATGGAATCAATTGTTTGATGAAAATCATATTGTTGTTATAATACCTACGTTTATGTAACTGTTACAATCTATTCTGCATGTATGGGTGTAACATTACTTCTTATTTGATTGTTTCATTTGGTATTTTGACTCTTAAAAATTGCTATGGACTCCCCAATTTTTCCAAGGGACATACGCAATATGTAATTCCAAATAGACCCAAATTTTAGAAAGACTTTTATTTTGAAACGCTATACCGGAAACCTTGTTATCTCTTGCATTTGACTTGACTCTAGTCGCGTTTCTCCACCGCTCGCCCACACCCAACCTGCACTGTCTGCTGTATAGAGAGGCAGCGCAGCCCTGCAGTGTATGCGGGACATTGTTTTCTCACTGTGGCTGTGTCGGGAGATCTCTGCGGGCTCAGCAGCCGGGGACAACCAGGCTCTCTGCAACACTCCAGTCGAAACATTCATTCCCTGCATTCATTCCGCTGGCTGACACTGCTTGTGCGCTCTGCGGCTGCTGGCATCATCCATGTACTGTCAATGTGAATAGTGGCTAATTTACAGTGCATCATCTGACTGGAGAAGACGTCCGACTGGCACCATGAGCAGCACTGGTAAGAGCATTTTTATTGTAGATTATACAGGTATTTCTCTTCAACTTGGTCAATTCTTATTTATAGCCAAAGAAAGAATAAACAACAACATACCTGTAATATTCTTACAGGGCTACCTATGGAGCTTTGATGATTTCTACCGTCTATGTTTGTTTTTACATATTTAACAGACTTTTTCAGCTGTTTTTGGTATCAAAATAACATTCTCTCACGTAATATGCTCCAATTAAGAATCACCAAACATCCTACTGTCCCGTATCTGCTGATGGAGGCAGCAGCATCAGGGTGCACCTGTATATGTAATGCTAAAATAATGTTGAAGTTGTCTAATGAAAACACAGAGTCAGATTTGTCCCTGTGAGATCAATGTCATGTGGGCTAATTGGACAGGATGTTGAAACGCCCACAGTGGGTTTGGTGACTCTTTTCATCATGATGCTGTGCAGTCACTCCTGGTTTAAAGAGGCACGGCTGCTGTCCACAGTAGGCCTGACTTCTGGTGGGCTGCTGTCACACCTGGCCTTATTTGTCCCTGAGGAAGATCCGACAAATGTAACATGAGCCTTTGTGGAACAGCTCTGCAATGTTTGTTTTCAAACATGCAAATGTATGTAACACTTGACGAATAGAGGATTAGAGTTCCACCCCTTCAAGAACCCTTAGGTGAGACTACACAAGAGGCTAGTGACCATACTAAACGATATGTCAGAAATTGAGACTTATCACAGGTTTATTTATTATGATTTACAGAGGGAAACTCTTAAGAAAACTGTAGGCACCTAAGTATTCTTTAATAACTTATTTATGTTTATAACCCTTAAAAGCTATGCTTGGCCTTCACGGCTGTATAACCTTTTGATCATAACACATGTGTAACAAATGAATAAACATTCAAGTCTCAAAACTGAATTAAAAACTAAAAGTTGCTCAGGCTGTATGCTAACTAGCTAGCTTACTATTCTCCTAGACATATTGCCGCTAAGTATTTCAGTTTTTTGAACTTAAATGAAGCAGCAAAGCGAGAAAAACACAGCAGCCTGGTCATTATACAGAAATATATAGAATTGCTCACAGTTACGATGTATCTTACATTTGGTGACAAAAAAAACAACAACAGGAATGTCAACAAACTGATGGGTAAACAGCTCCATAACCACCATTGCTGAGCAATGGCCTACACTCTTTGTTCATATCTGAATGCACTTGCTCATTGACCTCAGTGGAAAAAGGTAAAGGTGCCTGCATACCTACTCCATGGCTCGAAAACTTTTGATAATGACAAAGATTTGATAGTGCTTGCATCTCTGTCATGTCAGAGTGTTAACTAGCCATCATAAGTTTGTAACGTAAAAAATAAGGCTAACATAGCCTTTTTATCTAGTGTGACTACAAGGCTACTGGAGCAATGGGGTTAACTATGTTGGGCTAGGATGTAATCGAGGTTTTACAGTTATTTCTGTTTTTAACGCTGTGAAATGAAGTATAACACTGATCCTTTCAAAGAGCTGCTTTGTAGGCTTTGTAGATGAAAAGGGAAAAAATGTGAAGTGGAACTAAATTGATAAATATGATTCATGTAGGAAAAATAGACAATCAAAGAGTTTTCTGATGCTATTGTGCTGACCCTTATTTCACCCAAATTCAACTTGGGTCTGTTTATTAGTTGAGGGTGTGACAGTTAACATGTGAAGACTACTGGTTTGATGTAAAAATGATCTCCCATCTGATTTAAAAATTGAGAATACAGCAATCAACTTTACAGTAAATCTAGCCAAAAGAAAAAATATTTCTATAAACAGAGATTGTAGCCCATTAATGAGTCCAGCTCTTCAAAACAGGAAGCAGGGATGGCCCTTGGCTTTAATGAGGAGACCCATCGATGCTCTGCAGCTTTGCTGGAGTTGTTAATGAGAGTGCTGCGGTTTGTCTGGTAGTCGAGACCAGAGAAATTCATTAGCAAACTGTTGTAAACTTTAAGCTTCAGACACAAACAACAGAAACATTATTTGTCTGGGAATTTCTCTTTCTTCCTGGAGATGCCTTTTATCACTTTGACCTTCTAGCTTTCAAAGAATGTTGGCTGGATGTGTGAGTGGACATGAGCAGAAAATTCATTTCAGTTCTCCACCTGTGTGTGTGATGACAGCTGGTCTCCACATGTTAGGAAAAGTTTCCCCAGCATACGAAGTCAGGTGTGTGTGTTCTTCTGCTTCTACACAGTGAAGACCAGAACGATTTCAAATCAACAGATGGATGATTAGAACTGAGTTAAGGTTGGGGTCAGGGGTTAGGATTAGGCATTTATCAGTGAGAGCTCAGATTCGGGTAAGGGGCTAGGAATGCATTACGTCAAGGTCCTCACAGAGATGGAAGTACAGTGTCATGAGTGTGTGTGTGTGTGTGTGTGTAGAGAAAGATCCAGTTGGATTCTCAGTATAGCTGTCTGACTTCAGTCATTTTAAAGACATGTAGGCATCATTCTGTATAGAGGGAGTGTCTGAAAACAGCCACTTACACAGTAGTGAGTCAGATGCTGAGCTTGCTTTTAAGAGGAGAAGAAAGGTTCATCATACTGCAGTTGGGTGTTTAATTACAAGGGACCAAGGCCCGGTGCAGAAAAGTTGAATGGATCTGAATAACAGTCTGTTTGGTGATTGATCATCATGTGGGGTTGGAAATTTGTGTTTTGGGATTGTTCTCTTTAATTGGGCTCAGTTTAGAGTGGAACAGAGGAGCGAACTAACCATTCATTTTTAGTTGTGACCATTGCTTTTCTGTTCCCACTTGGCATCTGACCCCATCCTGTCTGACCCTATCTTCTCAACATTGATTGGACACGTCGTTCCTCAGTGATATGACTTTGCCAAAGATAACATGAATAATATGATCCAGTTTCTTTTCAGTTTATGGAGATTTCCTGATATTTCCCCATCCTGACAATGTAACAGAATTCTCCTGTTATTGCAAGGGTAGTTTGCCCTGTGGGATACCTGATTAAATGATTGGGTAAATTATTAAATGTAAGGCTTCGAGTTTAGATTATGGATTCTCTTCCCTAAGAAAAAATCACACCACAAATGTCTTAAGACCTGATCCATCCCAATCCTAGCATCACACTGTAGTTTGTCCTGGCATCCAACCAAAAACCTGTGTCACCTCTTGACGTGGCCCTTCAGATAATACCTTTTTAAACAAAGGTTAAATGTTAAAATAAAAAAAGAGCCCCTTAGAAAAAAAGTAAGACTGTATTTACAGGCGTCTCGGTGTTATTGTTTATTGCCACCTGTCTGAGATGGATTTTAGTCAGACTATAGGAGTGGTGTGCCCAGGTTTAAATAAACCTCTGAGAACAGGCTTGGCATGGACACACCCTGAGAGAACATTTCAGCAGTGTAATCAATCCACAGGCTTGTCAGCACTCTTTCAATTTCAGGAAATATAATTAAGCTTTAAATTTGTTACTGTTTGTGCTGCAGCAAAAAGTTAGACTTTTATTAAATGAGATTAATAACTGGGTTTGTGTTGAATTCCCAGGTAGCTCTGTAGCCGAGACACATTGACAGCACTGAGCTCCGTCCCTACAGGGAATAATAATTAGTGACTAATAGGGATGGATGGTCGCAGAACAGCCTGTTGTTTCTGACTCAGATTACTGCTACTGGTCACACTAGGAGGTCTGATCAATACGGTTTCTCTGGTTGTTTTCTGCCTGTTTGTGTACAGCTGAACCTCACAGTGGGAACCTGCTGATTCTTAAGTGATATCCTCATGACTGGTTCATCAAAGGTAGACAGCTTGGGACCACATACATGGAATGTTTTTGTTGCAGCAGACATGTGGTTTTGTACAATTCCCAGTGATTCACAAATAAAGATGATGACGATTGTCAGCGCAACACACATCACACACTGTCTCTTTAGGAGTAACTCACTGGTCACTATCACCTTCCTAAACACCTGTCCACTTCTACAACAGGAACTGAATAGTCTAGAACTAAATAAATTATGACCAGCTATATGGCTTGTGGAAATAAATGCTTTGTCTTCTGAGCATTTTCTCATTCTACAGATGTTGGTGAGTTGAGCCTGAGCCAGAGTTTGGCAGACACCTTGTACACAGTCAAGACTTTTATCTGTAGAAGTCCTTATTACTGAACCTGACTGGCACTTCCCACTTTAAAGCACAAAACCTAACTTAAAGACCTAGAGATATATTTTTGTTTTGTCTTACCCCAAGCCTGACCCAGTCTTAAAGCTCAGTGTTGTATGTTAGTGTAGAACATTTCAAAATTCTTGACCAAGAGAATAACTGACTTAAGTACCAGCAATAAACAAAAAAATGCTGGTTAAGTGTTGGCCAATGAGCAATTACATCCACCCACAGACGCACACACATTTCGTTTTTGGCAGTTGTGACACTGTTACAGAATTGCTGATTCCTTCCAGCTCCAAATAATGTGTGTCACAAGTCTTGTGTAGCACCAGTGTGTGTAAAGGAATGTGCCTCCAGGGTTTGTGTGTGTGTGTGCTTCACTGTGTGTACTTTTGTCAGAAATGATGACATATGAGTTTACATATGTACAGCTTTTCTTGACTGAGTGTTTGTAGAGTGAAGCAGATAGCCTTGGAAGAGAAAAAGACAGTACTGGTGGATCCTCATGAACATGTTAACATCAGCAGTCTGCATGACATCACCTAAAGGTTATTGTGGAGCCATTGTGAAGCTCAGTGTGGTGGCTCCAGCTGTTTTCATCTTGGCAGTGCCTGTCTCTGCTGAACGCCTAGCAAATTCAAAACTGGGCAAAGAGGTGGAGTGTGGGTGGAGCGTAGACAGCTTAAACAGTCTGTTAGTACAGTTAACCACACAACAAGCCATATTAGTTGTCCAATATTTGTATTCAACTTTTTTCAAAAGGCACCAACACCACAAACATGGCCAAAAGGTGAAGTTCAATGACTGGGATTAGCTGAGATAACACCTAACAGACAGCTAGCGGTTAGCTGGCACTCAAAGCAGCCACACTCATAATATGCATGACTTTAATACAATTTAACTTAGATTTGATATACTTTAAATAAGTGAGTTATTTACAAGTTCAACCCACATACAATTGTCATGGGTGGAAAACTTTTCTGTAGGGACTAAAACTATTTGTTATTTAACACAATAAACATGTTCTGTTCCATCCCAGTGTCCCAGTGAACTGACACGCATCCAACTTATGATTCAAGATACAAGATTCAACATTATTTATTTATTTACTGGTAATTTTACAAGGTTGTTAAATTAAATACAGTCGTAGTTCCCATATGCTCTAAAAAAATGACATATGACTCATATTTCATAATGGAGTTTTCTCAGCATCGGGGTAGCAGTCATGGGTGTGCAGAGTTTACAGCAGGGGGCTGAGCACACAACCCTGTGGGACTCCAGCACTAGAGTGGAGGAGGCGTGACTGCCAGGCTAGACTTTCTTTGGTCTGCTTGTGAGTTCAGTATCCAGTTGTAAAGTGTGGTTCTTAGGTCCATAGTTTTAGGTTTTCCAACCGTTTCTCAAGGGAGATTGCGTTGAATGCTGGGCTAAAATTAATAAAAAGCATTTTGATGTAAGTGTGGTTACCTTCAAGGTGTTTGAGGACTTTTTATTTATCATTGTGCTTTTCCATATTTAGTGACATGCCAAAATGTCTTCTTAGGAAAATTACCCATTATTTTAACTGACTAAATGATTGTATTTTTTTTTTGAACGTTGTGTTTCATAGATGGCCCTTTTAATCATGCTCTTGCTACAGTAGCAGTGGTGGCCCAGCAGTGCTGAAAAAATAGACTAAACTGGTGGGCAGATCGAGGCATCAGTCAGGCTGACACCATAGCTCTTCTTACTGGGATAAATACTGCCTGACCTCACTGGTGCTAAGCCTCTACATTGGAGCCACACACATAGACACACACACACACACACATACACAAACACGCAAACACACAGACACACAGTAGTAATTAAACCTACAATGTGGTGTAGACTTGTGACATTTCCCTGCAGCCTGCTGTTTTACATGGGTCCTTGATGGAGGCAGGAATGGCATGTTGTTTGTCCTATGTGACTCCATGGACTGAATAGTTTGGTCAAATCACAGCTTTTGATGAATTGTGCTGTTATTCTTTTTTAAATGAAGCTGATCCAATACTTCTATCATGCAATACTTAAATGACTACATATATACAGTATCTATTAATATTTGTTCATGTATAATATATCTTAATATTTTTAAAATGTAGAAAACGTGCTGAAACTGCAAACACTATCATTAGATACTAACTCAGAGATAAAGACTACATCAATATTGACACCATGCCTTTTTACTTAAGAGGGTCAGAGTAGTTTGGAATTGTGTCCAGTGCAAAGATATTGGTTTGTCTAGCATTGCTTAAGTAAAAAAATGAAAATAGGGAAACTGCTATATAGAGAAATGCAATCCTTGAGAAATTCATTACAAGTGAATCACAGTATAAAACTGCAATAGCAATACAAAATGTTGATTGAGAAAAAGAAATGAGCTCTCTTACGTTTTCCCATTGCAGACTTCTACTTTCCAAAGATCTGTCACATTCATCAAGTCATACTTTATTCATTCCTCCCTGCATCCCACTCAGCTTCAGTTTGCAGCCCGGAGCTTCCTATTAATTGACTCTTGTGCTTTGAACTTGCTGAGTGTGTGACATTCAGGTGTGACAGCAACCATCAAGGTCAGCCATGCATTTTACAGGGGGCTCTACAGTACAGTACACAGAGTTATTTTACAGGCTGTGTTCAAGCAGCTGTAGCAGCTGTGTTGTTAAATTAGTTAACATTGTAAGGGAACTGTCCATGTGATTCTTTATGGTATGAAATGAATAATTGTAAGGGGCCTCGACACACACACACATATATGCAAAGTCATTGATGTACGCCAGTGTAGCAGCTGAGTTGGCTGTGCGGTTAGCTGCACTAAAAGCTTGAGCTATTTTATCATATTCAATTGATTTATCCTGTGTGAGGGTGTGTGTTTGGTGAGATTTAGTATTGATGTCTACTGTAAATGGCTCCATCTACGATTTTCCTTTTTTTACTCGTCATTGAATTTCAAATGACTGCTTGGATATTCTTTTTGTGCTGAAACTGTCAACTGCACAAGGCTGTTATGGTGAAGATGTTCTACTTTCTGCTAAAGCAAACTGTCACACTAACAGTCCATAGCCATAGTGTCTCTGTGAGGCATGGTGATATGTACTATAGAGCATAATGTTTGCAGTGTTTACTATCTCAGTGAAGTTGGTTATGTTAGCGTGTTTAAGTTTTTCAACCAAACCAAAGAACTACCAAAATCCATGAGGACAAATCACTTAGCATGCATTTCTTCAGTAGTTTTGGTCAAACCACCCAGTAGATATTGTGGTATTTGACAGGATAGGAGAAACATTTGATTTACATTTGGAGCTAGAAGAAAAATCAGGGTATTACCAACACCAGTGGGAGTCATTCCCTGGACCTCATGACAGTCTTTAAACAGTTCCATGGCAATCCACCCAACAGATGTTGAGATAAATAATGGTACAACCAAAAAGGAGACTGACCAACTGAGACCTGCACTGGAACGAACATTAGCTATTGGATTGGAGAGAGCATGCAGGTTCCTGCATGAAAGATTGATGTGTTACATGCCTGTCCACGACCAAGATCTAAACAAGTGATTCACAAAGATATCCCTTCATCTGATGTTTTGATTATGCTGTCTTTCTAACAAACTGCTCCAAAATCTCCTGAGCTGGTGTTCTCTATGTGGAATTTTTTTTAGTTTTTAGCATTTTTAGCCACATTTATATGGGTTTACTTCAAATTTATTATCTGTGTGTTGCTGTTTGCATCTGCCTGTTGTTTCAGTAAAAGACGAAGTTTCCAATTCATTAGCATAAATGCTGTCTCAGTGCAATGAGTATAACTTTTGTCATTTTCTTAAGAAATGACCTAGAAATCTTCAAACTCTTCATACAGAATTCATAATGTACAACAGAGAATAATATACACTCACTAATGCAGAGAAACACAGAAACATGTTTTTTTAGTTCACTGAGCTCCTAATTTGACACCAATATAAATAACTAAAACGTTCCCTTTACCAATAGATCAAATAAAATCTATTCTCAACCCATGCATGACTTTATGAAACTTGCTGACAATCATCTGAGGACCCAAAGCTGGTTTTTGATCTAACAGATACTAAAGCTCACTACAGTCTTTAAATATATATTTGAAAGTCTGCCATCTCAGCTGCAGTCATTTCCAACATACTTTCCAACTATCCATCCACCTACATTATGATGCCTATCCAGATGTAGCATACATTCCTGTCTCCACTTGTCTCCACCTGCTTCTGGTGCGAGCACTGAGAAATGTGTCCAAATCAGACTGGATAAGTAATCCATTCTGGTTGTTCTGGGTCTATTCCATAATATTCTTTCTGTTGAATATGCCTGGAATACCTCCACAAGGAGGCATTACTGGGGGCATCATGGTGGAACCTTTCAAGAACCAAATGCTGGACCACCTCAGCTGACTTCTTTTGATGTGAAGGAGTGAGGGGCCCCTAAAAAAAGTCTTTGTATCCATGACCTTGATGATCAATCCTTCACTAGACTATGTTCATCAGCATGATTGCAGGTTAGAACATGGAGCCACTGGTCAGCTATGAACTTTGCCTTCAGGCTCAGTTCACTCTTCTCATTCTCTCTTCTCATTCTCTCTTCTTCACTTTTCCAACTAGGAGAACCTTATGGCTGTTGTGGAAATGTCAGAAATGTGAGGAATTGGAGTGTGCCTCAGCAGGAGAGGATTAGACTTGTGGGGACAATGACTTGACATGTTACCATGTGAATGCAAGGTCATTGTGTGCCATCACTGGACATCTAGATATAAAATGCTATTGAAATAATTGTTGAAATCAATGGTTTTGAATGTAACTTACAGATATTGTACTAAATACTGTGTTAATTTAGAAATTGTTCACCATTGTTAACCTCTTTTTGTTTTTAGGCACGACCTACAAAAGTTAAATTGATAGGAAACCTTAAAAAGTTAGAATCTCTGTCATGGATCTCTGCATAAGCAAAGCGTTCATTTTAGAACCATTGTGATCTTTAAAACTCAAATGAGTTTCTGAGAGTCAATAAAGCATACAAAGTTATATAGAACAATAATCTTAGTTTGATTTTGTTTTGTTATTCCTTATTTGCTCACACTGGAACTGTAAAGAATTACTCATCCATTGTGTAAAGCTTACATTTGACATTTAAATGTTTGCCACGACCAGTATAAAACTTGTTTGTATTATTGACCTTTGAGGAACCAGAGTCCTAATAGGGCTGTGTGGTAATGGTCAAAATGCTTATCACTATTAATACTGCAGTCACCATTATTTATCACTATTATTCATTGATTTTACAGACAATATATTTTACTGCACTTTCACATTTAAACAAACAGAGCACTGCTTTTATTTCCATGTTGTGCTACACTCTTGCTAATGTATATATCTTTATATCAAAACAGAGCAGGACCTTATTCACAGTTTGTCTCCAAGAAGCAAAATCTAAATAAAATTGTACTAAAACATAAACAGAGTGTTGCTTTCACTCATGGTCGTGCCCTGTGCAGCACTGTGGTTGTTGATGTCAGAGTTGATGCTGGACGAGGACGTAGATTCACAGAGGTCATGCAAGGCAAAGAGGATAATATTCTTCTTGGCCTCCATGCATTCATCATGCTGAGGTTTGTGGTGTTTTTTCATGTGGTAGAACAAATGTTGCTTTGTGTTCATCTCTTGCTCTTTGCTCATGATTTGTTCTTGCTCAACATTACTAGCCCTATATTTAAAATACCTTCTGCTCCAGACAGTTGTTTTCATTTTGCCCCACTGCTTTCTGTTGTTATTCCTCTACTTCCAGCTGCTGTTATGGGGTGTTTGTGCTGCGATGTGACCTAAAAAATTTTGTCAAAACCTCTTGATTAACCTCTAGTGACAAGTTGTTTGTTCAGAAGCAGCAGATGTTTCTGGGAGTAGTGCACTTTGGTCAAGATCATTTAAAGGTGGTAACCCAAAATTGTTGTTGTCAATATTTGATCAGCTGAGAAAAAATCTGACTTGTTGGTGAATTGCAGCCCTTAGTCCTGCAACTCACCAACAAGTCAAGTCTTGTCAGTATATGTTTACGCAGCCAAATATCACAAATTAGTCAATAGTACTTCATAATGTATAGAGCATATGACACACTCCATCCTTAGACTCCCCATTCAGATAAGGAATAAGTCCCAAATAAAACTCCTTTGATGGCAGAAAACTTTGGGAAGAACAATAGATAAGGAATGTCACTTCCAGGATGGACTGACATGCAAAAAAACAAGTGTGTGTGGAATAGTTAGGCCAAAAATAACCGCATGGACAATCAGGAAGGCAAAGTTGTAAATCAGTGGTAAAGATAAACAACTAAACATATAAGAAGTCATTATTCTACCTAGTTTTTATAACCAGCAAAGGAAAGAGAGAAGAGATTAAAGGAAAATCTACATCATTGCAGCTAGAACCAAAAGCTTAACATGGACAACAGTGTCAACACTGATACTCGAGCTACTGAAAAGTTTATTGTTGAGACATACTCATATAACCTACTACATACTACATACATACTCTGAAAATCTATATCACAGATGCTCTGTGTCTCTAATTGGCAACTTACTGTATTGTTGTCTTACAGGCCTACAGATGTTATGTGTCCTTATAAAACTCAGCAACAGGTTTAATGTGATGAACATATGTTCACTGGAGCTATTTGTAGGATCCCTAAGAGGAAACAGGACATGTTGTCCTTTTGTGTTTTTTAAATGCATCATGGGAATGTGTGCGACTACCTTGAGAGCTAACTCCGCACTTAAGACCGGGATCAGATTACTGCTGTAGGGAGGAGGAGAGAGACACAAAGATCAATGAACCTCAGTGAATTATTCATCAATTCTTCTTCTCCTGAGTGTGTGTATGTGTGCATGTGTGTGTCTGCGTGTGTGTGATTGTGTTCCTGTACTGTGATTGATCATTCCGGTAGTCTGTATTGTTGTTATGATATCTCTGCTGTAGTAAATTATAATATCTCTGTGATAAGGGTGAAACACATCTTTTTCCTCTGACCTTTCCTCTCCACTACATTTGTTTTGTTTCTTCAGAAAGGCAACAACCCCCATCACTCTTAAGTATGCTTTGTCTAGTGAGTGTTTCCTTTTCCTTTCATACACCTTTCACTCCTTTTCTATTCTTTCTCTATTCCTCCTATTTTCCTACCTTTTCTATACATAAATTTCTTATCCCCTCTAATTTTCCTTTCATTTCATTTCCTTTCCTTTTTTCTTTCCTTTCCTTTCCTTTCCTTTTCCTTTCCTTTCCTTTCCTTTCCTTTCCTTTCCTTTCTTTATGTCCTTCTACTTAGCTTTCTTCAGTCTCTTGGAGCCTCCGCCAGTCCTCAGTGAATTAACCAATTAACCAGATTAACACACCCAATTCAAAGTAGGAACCTAAATGTGGGTCACTCAAGTTTTTTTTTGTGTTAATTCTCCCCTTTAGACTGGAGGAAAAAACAAATAAAATGTTGTAAAGACAGAGATTTGCCTCATGTTGTGCTTCCCTGGTGAGTGCTAATCCTGAACATCAGCTTTAGTGTCACAACTGTTTCTCAGTCTGTTGCTCCACCAGTGTGTGTTGTGTGTGCTCAGACTACGACCACCACACAATGGAAATATAAAGTAGTATGGAAACTTAAGTTCTGGTTTAAAAGTAAAGTAGAAATAGGTTCTGAATGAGGTTCTTTTCCTAATTTGAAACAATGCATTGCATGCTCCTTTGTGTGCTGCTGAACTGAAGGTTGTTTGCCCTGTTTATATGCATATATAATCGCAATCAAGTGAGCATGCACACACACTAAACACACAAGATTCTCAAAATCACCTCTCTATTCGTGTAACACTCATATTATTTTTTCACTCTTAACACTTTTCTACACTTTAAAACGAAGTCCAGTTATATCAGTTCATTTTCTCGGATGTACACTCACCCAGTTTATGTTTTTAATCTTCCCAAATACTTAATCTGCTGTTGTTGCACAGTATCTGCTTTTAGAAGGATGTAATTAGGCCTTTAAACTTGATAAGCCTGCTTGACCTCTATAGAGTCGGTCTGGAAAGTACATTGCTCTTTCTTGTAAAAAAATCTGTCTTACTGCACTTACTCAGTTTTTTTTCTGTAAACTGTGTGTAATATCTCATATTGGAGTTTCATTTTAACTTTGAGTCAATTTTCTCATTTTTAACCTCCAGACCTGTTTGGAGCAAGACTGCAATTTTTACAAAACAGGTTCCTGGAGCCACAGGAATCAGCTCCTGTGTCATTAGCACATATAACCCTGTTCATTTGGCTTCCTGAGACCAACATTCAGTTGCTTGAAGTTGACAAAGTTTGTCAACCACAAATGTGTTACTAATAGACCAAGGTTACACCATGTTGACAAAGGTCATATGTTCCAAGTCATATATTTTAGCCTCCTCGCTTTGGGCTAGGAAGCTAAAACTACCACATTTTACTTTGATTTCTGATCCGTGTCGACAGAAAGTCACTTAGAGCAATAAATTCCTCAGTACCTGCAATATTGACCAAAGAATAGTTTTCCTGCAGTAAAATCTCTTCCTCAGCTTGTATTTCTAGTTTGCTCCTCCAGGTAAGAAACGTGCTGCCACTTAAACCAAAACTTTTTTCACTTCTTTTTTACTTTGTTTATTGGCTGTGGGCTTCAAAAGCAAGCAAGAGTCCTCAGACTTTTGATCAATAAAGCGTACACTGAGAAATATACTGCTGGAGGCGGCTCCTCAACCCTTATGAGTCATTCACCTCTGTAGTTGAAACAGCAGGGGATCTGATTGGCTAATTTTCTCCCTTGACTCTCCAAACTTTTCTGCATTTCACTCTGATTTGCTGTCCGTAGAGCACCTTTAGGTTTTTTCTTTAGCTTTTTCATAAAACCATTGATTACTGCCCTCCTCTTAATCAACTTTTCAATGTATGCAACTTCATTTGTGCAGCACATTATCTTAAGACTACACTTGCAAGGTAGCTCTCTGTGGGTCTCATACCTCTGTGTTTTGTTTGACTGTTCTGTGTGGAGCAGCGTCTGGGATGGTAGCTACAAGTGTTTTGTACCCATCTTTGTCAGCATGAGAGCTCCTACACTTGGAGACATACTGCTCTAATGACAGTATTGCGTATGCCTGAGAACTTTCCACAGAAAGGTCTTTATATTATCCAGAGATGAACTGCAGCTTCTTTGGCTGCAGCCAAAAATAGATCTGAACATATCACAGGTCTGCCTGCTCATGGTGCTCTCTGACCCACTGGGGCACTTGTTTTTGTGAAGCAACTTACTTCCTTCTATCTCAGTTCTAACTAAAACATATCATTCCTGTCTCAAACATTTTTACCTGTGTTGTACTTCAAACCTATGACCAAATTAAAAGTTGTAATTGGTATTAATTAGAGGTATCATGGGAATAACACAAGCTTACACATCAAACAACGATCTCAAACATAATGGCCTGGACACACTGGCTGTGAGAACAGTGTTCATGCATGCACCATGCTGAACTGCTTGCATGCCATTGATGTCCACACAGATAGCTTCCTGCTGCGGAGCTGCTTCTACTAGCCTTATGTTTATACATAGAGTTTGCTTTTGATACCGTCCATTTATAATGAAGTTGACAAAGAAAGAGAGACAGAGGGCACCAGAAAAATACTGCTCTTCACAAATGTTTATCTGTTTCCTACAGATGTTTATATTAGCTTTCTTGAACCCAAATCTCTAGATAACTGCATAAGTGGCACAAAGTGACACAGGCACAAAATCCACAGACGCATTTCTGAGCAAATATTAAGTCCAAAATTTAGCTGTCTTGTTAGAAAATTCATGTGAGAATAACCCACCACAGAATAATCCACAAACATGATGAGCATAAATAAACAGGATGATTTAAAAAATGACTCACCCCTTGGGCCTCAGTACGTGTGTGATAACACTCAATTACTCCTAATGTTTTGACTTGCTTAAAACCGTAGCAGTAATTGGACTTCTTTGTTGTTGACTCTAATCCTTAATAAATAAATGAAATGCATGACAACCAACTTCTGTCCATTTTAACTGCATTGCACCTACAAAAGTATTTTCCCCTGTGTGTTCACCAAATGCAGCTTATAATGTAATTTCCTTAAAGGGTTCTAGAACACACACACGCACACACACACAGACACATGCAGACACCCAGACACACAGACACACACCAAGGCCAAATTTTCAAACTGATTCAGGGAGATGAAAGGCACACAGTTTTTTTGTTATGGCTTGTGTTGAAACTATATTTCTTTAACAACCAACTACCAAACATTTAATTAACATTTACAGTAGTTGAATTAAGTTAATTGAATGTCATGGCAATGAACATTACTGAGGTTTACATTAGTGAGAAGGACATGAACACTCTTACGTTCATTCATCCTTTACTGGTTGTCACTGGTTTATCCTTTTATTCTCCCCAATGAGAAGCTGGAGCTGTCAGTGTGTGCATGCAAGTGTGTGTGTGGGATCTCTCCCCAGCATACTGTATCTTTTTTCATGCTAGACATAACAGGGAGGGTGTTCCCTCATGTTTACATGCATAGAAACACACATCCACAGATTGTGACACCACAAAACACCAGCTTTTAACCACTGCAGGGTTTTTCATTTGTTTGATCTACTGCACCATATATCTAATTTAAGGGGGGATGCATTTGTAGGAACAGAACTAAATGATACAGGTGCACCTACTTTTCTGCTCGTCTGCCTCACTTGAATACACACATCCATCACACACCCGTTTACAGACTGGTGAACCACCCTGGGTGAAGTGATTGCACTCTTGCAAATGGAGATGGCTCAATTTTATAACTCCATTTAAAGATGTTCTCACTCGCTTTCTTTCACAAACTGCAACACTTAAATTAAGATAAAGAAATTCTGTTGATTATGTTTCTTACTATGTAGGGGAGTACAATACAGACCTTTTTCATCATGTATTTTGAAGTCATAATTGTTAACTTCTCAACCTAAAACTTTAGAAGAGCTCCACAACATCTTAGGGCACTGAGACTCTTAAGGGTTCCTTAAAACCATACTGACTAACAGAGTTGAATGCATTCTGTAACTGAAGGTTAGTGTGTATCATCTCTGTCCACACCCAACAGTGATGTCATGCTGTACCGACACAACCTAACAATGCACTGAAGCAAGATGAGAGTTGCAACTAATTGAAATCAATAACAACAGGGTTTTTCAGCTGCTCTCCAAAGAGAAAATAGATTCAACACATCAGATTTTGTATCCGGGTGTTGAAGAGATCATCCCATTTTCCAAGATGTCCTATTTTATTGACCTGAGTATGTCTATGCTGTGGAAACAAAATGGATTTGATTTGAAACGTGTACTCCAGTTCACAATGTTTCTGCATGTATGACGTCAAATATAACAAGTTGCTAGCATAATTCCACAAACATTCCAAGTTGTTGTTTTCAACTTGACAGTTAACACAATTTTCCCAGGAACTCATTCTTGTGTTGTAATGACATCACATGAATGCAGGATTAGAAGGAAGTGAGTTTACTAAACCTGTGTTGCCTGCTCCTCCTCTTTGCTTCAGGCTAGCAGCGCCCATCTAGATTAGCCACTACAAACATAACGCACATGGAGGTCTGACTAAATTCCTTGTGGCCAAGTTGTGAGTCACGTAGGCACCAGGTTTTGACAGTAGAGAACAATGTGTGGGGTATGATTGACAGTATCCCTTGTCAGTCATATCATATGTTTGTGAAATTATGCTAATCTTCAAGCACCCTGTCCCTCTGGCTTCTGTTACATGAAACATTGAGACATTTTTTCCTGAAATCTGTTCATAAGGTTCAATGTTTTCATTTTACCTTTTTGTTTTTTGATATCTACCATTGACTGTATAAAGCTGGACTACCTGAAAGCTGTACCAATTAAGTCATAAGTCCCGCCCCCTCTGTGTCGGGAACCTGTCAGGCCAGAGAACTGACAAATCATTGGTTTGTATTGGAGTTAATCCTGTATGGTGACAAACCAGTGCATCCTAGTTTTTCGTCACAATGTGAATATGACCCACATTTCTGGCAGTAAATTAGAAGTGCATGAGTGAAAGGTAGAGATGAACCTGTTTAAGTGAAAGAGCATTATGTTCACCCAAAAAATCCCTTTGAATGTCTGAAACTAGGCGACTTTACACATCATGTTTTGCATTTGCACACACACACACACACACACAATCCTACCTGCAGTCCTCCTTTGAACTCAACTTTATGACCAGCAGTTGGACTTGGGATTGGGGTCAATGGTGCATTATAATGACACACACACGTATGCTCAGACACACTGACAGAGATAGATTGAGAGTCCCACATCACCAGCCTCTGGGATCCATCAGTGGGCTTTTGGGACATTCTTTTATCCATTTTTAACCCCACCAGTATTTCCAGTGGTGATATGGTCGCCTGAGCCTTTGAAGTGAAGCTCCTTACAATAGTCTGGTTCACTTTAGTACTGCAGGCTACTCAGACATTAGACTGCTATATAATGACCAAATGTTTTGTTTTTATATTTAAACCTTGGAAGGTGTGATAAATAAATTGTTTTTTTTTCTATTATGATCATAATTTCTAACAATAACAACACTTTGCTCACCAAGCTAATTTCTGAAATCTGGCAGTGCTGTGACATTGTTAAAAAAAGATGTCTGATGTGACAAGAAACATGAGCTTCAAAAGGTTTAAAAGAAACCCTCGGGTCAGCCGAACTTATTAAGTAGAGGAAACAAAATTTAAGGGTAAAATTATAACCCAAATGTGCGCTTTAAACTCCAAGGAACAGTTGTAAAACCCACCACAGCCTACAGCTTCACCACTTGGTTCAACTTTGACCTACGTGTTACCGCCCCAGATCTAAGATTGGAATTAAAATCCCACTTGGGTCTTACGTTAGTTAATCTTTGTCTAGTTTTTAGCCTGTTGCAAGTTGTATATGTCATTACAGAAACACCATATAATAATGTTGCAGTAATTAGCACATTTCCCCCAGTCTTAGCTCATGATAACAGATATTGGAGGAACTAATTTATGCTTTGATTTCTCCTGTCTGTCTCTAATGTCTCTAACATACTTGTTTTACACTGTTGTCTCACACACAAGTGAAAATAGTAGTCATATATAAGACTCTCTTAACCAAATTACAAATCTCATTGTATTTCTCTAATTTTTATGTGCTAGATGCTCATCTAGGAAGGAGTACTCCTATGAACAAATCTTGAACTCCTGAACATTCAGGTTAAGCTGACTGAACCACGTTTTCCACTGACAGAATCTCTTGCTTTTAGCAGTGAAGCTCCTCTCACTGAGAATTGAAATACTTGAAACTTAAACAGACTCTTGTCTTTTCAACTGGGATTTACATAATGGGCATTTTTTCCAACAAATTAGCTCTAGTGCTTTAACTAGTTTTGTCAGAATTCTTGGAACTTTGATGCTATCTAGTGATCCAGCAAATGTTTTCAACAGTTTTGAGTGCAGCCATTGTTATTGAGAAATTTAAATTGATGAATTTTGCCTCTTTACAAGTCCAGATGGAAGATGATTCTTTAAAGGAATTAAATCAGGCTGGTTGGTGGTCTGAATTCCTGCACCGAATATGAGTATGGAAGAAAGGTCAAGATGTTGCATCAGTGTAATAAATCACCCAGAGCATCCGTTCAGCTGCTCTATCTCTCTCCTTCCTTGTCCCTCTCTAGGAAGTGAATAAAGCATGTTCAGGATGACAGATTGGGCTGACAACAGAATGCTGCAGCGTGCACAAATCTTCACAAACCTCTGCAAAGTGCCCCTCACTGAAGGAAGGAGAGGGGTTTAGAGGAAAGAGGAAAAGGGAGGAAATTTTAGTCTTTCTGCAACTGTGAAGATGTTTTCATGCTAAATTTAAACCCATGCAGATATCTGTCTCCTTGCCTTGTAGCGGTTTTATCCAGCATAAGCTAGAGAAGATTCCACAAGCTGAGCTGTTTCTTTTTTGCACTGTTACAGTATTTTATTTCTGAGAGATGATGTTGCTTTTTCGTCACTTCAGTGCCATGAGAGACTTGCTCCTTAGGAGGAAATTACAGAAACTTGTGGCTAGATTATAACAAAGCTTAATGCTGAATGTCATTTTTCGTATTGAGAGCGGAAAAGAAGCAGACTCATTGTTTTTCAGTCAGTCAGTCAGTTTCAAAATATGAGTGGCATTTATTCAATATGTGCCAAAAAAGCGAAATAGACTCTCATAACAAAAGCCCAAAGAGGGATTTTTTATTATTATTTTTGGCATTTTGATCCTCGTAAATGTCATCATGTGGCTCTAAATTGTGTTGTTGCCTTATTATTTTGGCTTTGCTGGAAGCAGAAACACTCTGTTTTGGTCCCACTGTTGGATTTGTTGTAGGTGCCACTTGGCAGCTCTGGTGCTAGATGATTTGCAATGCAGATCATGTGTCTTTCTTTTCCTCACACACGCACACGCACACGCACACACACACACACACACGAGCAGTGCCTGCTGCTGAGTCACACGGCAATGTCCACAACTGACATTGTTCCCTCGAGGAAGCTTTCTACCATTTACTGGGCATTTCCTTTGGTCTATGTTCCAGCAATGATCCGTCACAGCTACAAAACACAAAGACAAAAAGACGAGGGGAATTGAGGAAGTGTGAGAAAGAAGGAGGCAGTTTCAGAGATGAAATGAGGCCATGATCGCTGCTCAGTCCCTCTGGCATGTGTTTTTTGCTCGCTGACAATCAGCCCAGCTTGAATACACTTCTCCGGTACATCCGGTATGTTATTTTTGGTTGTTTCTAATAACCTCCTCTAATGGCTCCTGCTGGTCTGGCCTGACAGATTAGACACCATTCACCTGCCATGTTGTGACTTTGAATGCATCTCATGCTGGGCCTGTCCTCTGACCAGCAGGGTTCAAGTGACAGTTTCTGCTCCTTGGCCAATCCTGAAAGCTCGAATGACTAATATAATGCAGTCAGGAAGGTAACAACACTAAAGCCATTCTACCAGCTCCAAAAAAGCTGTATTTAGCCACAGCTAAATGCTAATAACACCATGTTAACACGCTCACAATGACAGTATTAATATGCTGATGTTTGAAAGACGGTAAGCATGCTAATCATGTGACTTAAGTTTGTTAGCATGCTAACGTCTGCAAAAAAGTACCATACAATGTACAGCTGAGGCTGATGTTATTACTTTTGTAAGTAGCTTGTCATCAACCAACTTTTTGGATTTCTCAAATGCTTGACCTGATGATGACACAAGATATAAAAATGTGAGAGCAAGAGGATTTATCACCTAAATAGCTAAAATAATCGGGGTTTCCATTGTGTAGATGTTGCGATATTTGAACAGATAACTAAAGATTATTACCTGTTGTTAGTGCCAAAAGTCATTTAAGTAACCAAATTAATTACATTTTTACATACATTTTAGTCCCAAATTTTGTGGCAGTCTACCCTGTAGTCAAATCATTTAACTGGCATCCACATTTATTGTGGTGGCCATAGATAGATAGTCAGGGTATCATTTAAGTAATTTGAATACATCCTTTGACAACCATGGATGTTTGAAATAACATTTTTTCTACCAGACATCATTTTTTAAAATTTTTTATCTTGTTTTTTTAATTTTAGTTAAAGATGAGTGAAAACTGTAACCTGCTGGTGGCGCTACATGAACGGTTAGGGAATCATTCTCTGAGAACCACGAATGCCTTTACAAAAGTTTCATGTCAGTTGATTGTTGTAGTGACATTTCAATCAAGACCAAAACTGTTAACAGTACAACAGATGAACAACAACAGATGAAGAAGCAAGAGCAAGAGATTCATCATCTGAGAACCATGAAAAACAATACATAACGTGGTTGAATTCCTTCTTTGACGTTGGGATATTAAACAGAATAAATTGAGACTCTGGCCTGCTTTTTAAGCTAGATAGAGTTAGAAGATCATCAGAGTCATTACAATTCACTCACCATGAACGACTGTACAAAATTTCACAGCAATTCTTTCATTAGCTGATGAGATATTCGAACTGTTGGAGCAACCAACTGATGCTGTAAACCCTAAAAAGTTTGCAACTACCATTTTTAAAAAGATGTTAAAAATTTGTACTATTTAGGCTGATCCACCATAGGAGTGGTCTGTTAATTTATCATTATAGAATATTTTCCATCAGGTCATGTTCTGAATGTTTGGCGTGATGCCTAATGAATCTGCCTACTTACTTCACCACTGTGGAAGTGTCCATTGTTTTACTGAGGCTCAGAAGATGGAAAATGTCCAGCATCATTACCATCACCCTAAGGTGACCCTACAGCAGCTCCATGAAGAATGACCTTATTGTTCCTTTACACTGGATGTACAGTGCTGTGTTACATCACGCAACCATTTCCTGTATGCTCTGGTTGTAGAAATAGTTCGGGAGTAGTTAATTTCTCATGAAACATGTAAAACGCCTGATTAGCGAGTGAAGTCACTGTCTGTCATTGTTTTTGTTATTGTACATTGTTTACTATGTATAGAGACCTCAATATCATCACGTTGGCTTCTTTACAGGAAACTGAAACCACTTTCTATCTACATCCTTTTCTGCTTTACAGCTAAGGACCAGAGTGCTTCTGAGTTTCCTTTCATTTGTGACAGTGACTTCAGAGTTTCTTTTTATTATACTCTGTTAACATTATTTTGCCCAACTGTACAGTGCATTAACTATGTCCTTACCTCTGTGAGTATAAAGCTGGTGATGAATCCCTCAGGCTAAGTGTTGTCCCTCTCTAAATATTGATTAAATATCAACTCAGATCAATTGTAAGAGTTTATTAAATGCCAACACACTAAGTGGCTCAGTAGGAAATCACCTTGAATATAAACCAGATATCAGGACAATCTACAGTAGAACTGCACAAAGCTGCACTGTAGTTACATGTGTCTCGATGCACACGCAGGGACCAGCAATTCTGATGTGGCAAACGATGTGGATAATGTAAAAATATGGGCGAAAAAAGTTCATTTCAAAGTCATTATTTCACTCAAATATTATTTATAAATGCAAAGAATGAAATAAACGTCTGCCAAATAGAGGTAAAAATTTCAGATCACATGTCACAATGGCAGATAGGTTTTTCTCATATTGAATAATTAAAAATAAAATCTCAAATGAAAAATAGTCAGAGATTGAGGTCACATACTGCATAATTACATAAGGAGCTACATATCTCTAATGACTGGGTATCAGAGACTCAGTTTCTCACATTTTAAAGCCTTCTGTATAGATTACAGAAGTGGCAGATTAAAAAAAAGTGGTTTGTAGAAATGATAAGTATTCTGCAACAGTGGCAGATGGTGAATATTGCTCATTTCAGATCCTGTCCAGGTAGCTCTTCCGCTTTCTGGTAATCTCCAGAACCACAAACTTGACAAACAATACATCTTAAGCCCACTTAATACTAGTAGTATATTGCAAAATTTTTAGTTCCAATGCACCAAGTACATTTTGTGAGTTAATGAATCTGGAAAAGCAACTAAGTTGACCTCAGATCAAATACTCACCTACCTGTAGACTACATTTAGTTCCCAACTTTCAAAATGCTGACAAATTGATGTGACACACACCTTAACAGAATTACCATTGACAATAACCTTTGGTGTTAGCAGAGGAGTGAAAAAGAACTTTGTCAAACTGGGTACATTTATGCTTGTCTCTGCATGTTAATGTTGAGGCACATACTGATTTATAATCCACAGTGGCTCTAATTATCCATTACTTTTCAGGAGTGACCTTCAAAGTAGGGCTGTGTTCACAGAGTTTTAGCTCCTTGTATATCTAGCGTCTGCACAGTCACATGATGGTATTGACAGTACCTAACATGAGATTTATGCCACTTAAATGTCCTTTACCACTTTTAATACTGTACACTCATAATGCTAATATCCACTAATGCTGGAGTACAAAATCCGTAGTTTAGTTATCACTGAGCTGTCAAAGTTCAGTTTGGTGTGGACAGAGGAGACAGAGACACGCCCAGTGACAGTTTACCAGGACGAGGTGTAATTCTTGAGCTGAAAATGTGTCTATTTATAACAGATAGCTGCAATAACTCAGAGAGGTGGAAGAGAGAGGGAGAGAGAGAGAGAGAGTGAGAGGGAGAGAGACATAGGGAGTCATATGACCGACAGCTCATTCCAGAGATAGTGACGGACAGACTGCTCACTCTCTGCTCCCACCTATTATTACACCAGAGCGTGTGGAGGATGTGTCGCAACACCATCAGAGGACTCTGAAAAGATTTTGGGATATTGTGTGTAATTACTGTCACTTCAGGACATAACAACATACCACCTTTGTGAAAATAGTGACAAGGAAGATTGACGATGCCAGAGGAGAAAGGTAATAATGACCTTTAATCACCTCTAATGAGATGTGTGTAGTATGTTCACCTGTCAGAGAGGAAAGAGTTTGTAGCTAATGATTAGCTTGTATTAACCAGAAATGATCTATTATCTTTTTAACCTTATCTTAAGTAGATGTGACTGTGCTAAAAACAACAGATAGTAAATAATAATTACCCTTTCATTCAAAAGTTGTAGTTCATATGAGTGTGTTCAGAGCAAGTATGTGTGTGTAAATAGTAGTTAACCTCACGCAAAACAGGCCCTCTATTATATAACCTGAGTCAGAAGTGTACAGCACTTTCCCTTTGAATATGGTGTGCAAATGTGAATGACAAAAACAAGCCTGTGGTAGCGGGCTGAATGCTTATGCTGCAGGTTGCCTGCACCATCCCTGGCAACAACAGTGTTGTTTTGGTCCCCTGCCTGCATCTCTAACACTGGGAACTCAGCCATTTGGGCTGCTTACAAAGGGGTAAGGCCCAGTTGCTAAGTAGAAATTACTATGATATTCCTCTAGTGATTTAAAGCACGTCTTTAGTATTGCATAATAGGGTTGGAGTGACCTTTGTAGGCTTTAGGAAATTTTAATTGTCTTTGCACCCTCTGTATTCATTATACAGATGAATTAAATGTTGCCCCATATGTTCCTACAATATTTATGTGATGACTAATAGTTTGCTTATGAGTGAAAAATAAACCCAGAAGTAGAGGATATAGTACGGTGCCTAGATTGCTTGAATAACGTTATGAATTTACTGTGATAAAGAGCAGCACTTGTTATTCAGAATGGCCCATTGCAGAATAACATTTACCTCACTGATTTTTCAGTGTTTACTATTTACAATCATCAAATTGTGTCGAGAACCTAATTCAAATTCACATGTTTTGTTATAATAATGGCTAAAATTTTAGCCTCGAAATAAAACTTTACTTAATGGTTCATTCAGTTAATGTTTATAGTTATTAACTTTTTTTAAAGTTATGTATTTATACAATATTTTAGTTTTTGTAGTACTCAAGCTCAGAAGTTGTTTTCAACTCCTGCAACAAAAAAAGTAACAGGTGCTCCGTGTCCATGGCATCTGTGTTTTCTTTGCACTGCAGTATATTAATATGTTTTTATATATAAGTAAAAATGATGACTGTAATGTAAGTATGTGAACTGCATGGAACTGTAGCTTCTTGTATACTAGCAAATGGTGAAATTTTTGTTAGTCACAGAGGGTTCAGATGTTAATAGCAAATGTTGCAGTTGACATTCATTTGCTTAAGAATATTAGACTTTTGTCCTCTTTTTCTGAGAGAAATTCTCAATGGTTCTTGAATCATAGATGCTAGTAGCAGTTATCCAAACATTATTAGGATGTAAGGTTACTATTAGCTGTTTGGTCAATCAAATTTTTACATATTTTTTTGTAATTAGTTACCTTTTACCGTACATTTTGTTTATTTCTCCTATTATCTTTTAAGTTATACATAAAATTTAGTTAAAAAATAAAGCTCACCAGTGAACAAGGTAGAAATGAATAGGTAAAAAACTACTTTTTGTATTTTGATGGATTAGATAAACTATGTAGCTCAAAGTTGAAATACATGTATCTCCAGCTAGGCTTAGGTACTTAAATAGATGCACTTTCCTCCACTGTCTGCTATTAAAAACTAGCCCCACTGTTGGCCCTCATAAAAACACCACAAATATTTCCGCTCCTCTCCAGTGTCTTGTCCTGAACAGCCTTGTTAAAACTGACCCAGTGTTAAGTCTGTGGCTTTGTGTGTTGGTGTAAAAATGCGGGGCCATAAATGTGTTTTGTGTTGAGCAGGGGCGGTGTGTACGCTGCAATCACAATGTGACGAAGCTTGTTAAAGTTCTGTGGCGAGGACATTCAGGCGACACACCCACACACACTCACACACACACGCAGGCCACGTGCTTCCAAACACAAACACACATGAGCTCACCGTACAAATCGACAGAAACATGGGCTTTAAGTTGGAGCAGTGATTGTTGGTTGTGTTATTTTGAATGATTTATTCTTGTTCTAACTGAGTTAAAGCTAATAACCAACAGCAAAAATGCGTAGAAATACACACATTGTTCTGTTGCATGCTTTATGACGTCTAGACATTGGGTCAATAGGCACATGCATACAGTCATACACATACACACAAACACAAACACACAAACAAACATACACAAAAACACACAAACAAACACACACCACTTTAGGCTGTGTCTTAGTCTTAGCCAAGGACAGTGTATCCTGGGTGTGTGATGTAATGGCTGGCTGGTTGTCAGCAGTCACAGCGACGCCCGTCACTATTCTGGACCCGCCAGTAAACAAACCATCTATGTGTCTGTCAGTTTACTAACTTTACCCCAGCTGACATTTTATAT
Source organism: Ctenochaetus hawaiiensis (assembly GCA_029783645.1). Taxonomy (NCBI): domain Eukaryota; kingdom Metazoa; phylum Chordata; class Actinopteri; order Acanthuriformes; family Acanthuridae; genus Ctenochaetus; species Ctenochaetus hawaiiensis. The sequence continues at coordinate 1,969,096 of JAPZDY010000016.1, forward strand.
TTTTAAGAATTTAAATCGGTAATTTCTAATATTTTTTTCCCTTCACAAAAAATATAGCTAGGAAACACATGAAATGGCAAGCAGTGCAACACTGATAAATATTATTTTAATTTGCTATTTACCTCAAAAGAAATCCTAGGTAACCTCGGCCCTGAATGACTGGTTCGTTTTTGTGTGTTTGCTTCATGTATCGTTGTCAGCATATCTCATTGTGAGACATACAGTTTGTTGTAGTAGGACTGTGTGTGCTGAATTGGGTCAGATAAACTACAGTGTATTTGTTGATTTCAATGAAAAACATGTCAACCAGTGCCACATTGTGGATCATCAATGTTTAATAGTTTTTTGACAACAATAGAGCTCTGTGGCACAGAGGGAGAAGATTCATAACAGGCTTTGATACACACACAGTACTTATCTGTAGGATAATCAACATTATCATTTAAAGCTGTGACAGAAACATTTCGACCAAACCTAGAAAAGTCTTGAGTCAGTGTCCCCAGATAATTTCCCTGTAAACTTGTTTTGAAGATCAACTCGTTCTTATGGTGTGTGTTTACTTTTGAAACACGTATCAGATAAAGGACGTTATGCAGGTCCTTGGGGTCACAAGTTGATGGGGTGTTAGAGATTCCAGATTAGATTCCATTAATTTGGAGCTGTTTGTCAGGCCATCATGACTGTTAAGCCCAAATCCCCTGTCCTTTTTCTCTCTACTCAAAAAAAAAACAGTGCTAAACATTATAGCATCTGTTTTAATTTTTTTGCAAAGTTGTTGCAAGTTTTTTGCAAGTTATCTGCGGTTTAGTGCTCCTGAGTTAGACTAAAGAAGGCTTTATAAGATTTTTTTTTTTTTTTTGCTTTTTTATCTTGACCAGCTCCTGAGAAAATATATCCTGCTCTGTAGCTGCTAAATGTTCTACTCTGTTCTCCAGCTGGTCTCATGTTTTACTCTGGGCTGGTGTTGTACAGTGACTTATCAAACAGATTTCAGTGAAACAGCAGCCTTCTGCAACTGGAAAGGTTGTTAAGAGCTGTGAGAGGGAATTAAATTATTTTATTTGTAAAACTACAGTGCCGCACGGTTCATTGAATGTGCATGGGACTGTTATTTCATAAATCTGATGATGATTATAGCTTTAAAAATATTTTTTTCTAGTCACTAAGTTATTAAATATGAAGACTAATGCTTCTGTATTGCATTGACCTCCTCCTATTTCTCAAGTAGGTGGTGAATTATCCAGCTGTCTGACTAATTGGGGTCGCTCTGTTCTCAATTAGCGACTGTATAATGTATCTGCCTGCACTTCAGGGAAAGTAATGTCCTATGGATGTACTGCTGATTTTGTCTGAATCCAGCTGCTGTTATGCCAGCCTCTCACCCTTTGGTGCTAAACTTGCTTGGCATATGCCATTGTTTTTGCCACCAGATCGGCTCAAACAGCTGACACAATGCTTTCCACTGTGCGGCTCTATTCATGAGTCATGGTGTTTCTCTCTGGGTTGAAATGAATGGCCTGCAAGCAAACACTGGCCCAATCCCTCACTGTCTTTTCACCAGAACTCTTTCATTTCCTCCTACACTGGCCTTTGTGTCCCCCCTCAATCAGCTTCCATGCTGATTAACAGTTTCATACACATTTATATACACGTGCAGACACACACGCACCATAACATGCTCAGCTGTTGAGTGGTTTTCAGATGCATCACGCTCTCTGTTCTACAGTCACACGATCCCTGGTGTTATACAGCACTTTCACCTGAACAGGCCAATAATGAGAGCACTGTATCAACTTTCTTTTCTTTTTTCCCTTTTCTTTAATGTTTTGCCATCTCACTGTCTTTATCTTCATCTTGATCTAAAAATGACTTCAGTCCCCAGGCTCAGTCTGAGTTACTTCTTTTCTTCTTGTCCTTGTTTCTGTGTCTTTCTCTCTGCTAATGATTCTCTGCTCAACCAAGCATGATGTGTCAAATCCTTCAAGACTCTCAACTAGCACTATCACAAAAGAAGAAAGTGTCATAAATTAACAGCCATTTTTATTATTGATTACTAAACTATGTCATATATTAAGCAATTTCCTACCTGATTGCCAGACAGGATACTGGGTGTTCCTGAAACACCCGAATCTGAACCCCAGGTTTCAGTAACAACCTTTTTAAAGGAAGATTATTGTTGTGATTGATAAAAATGCAATCATTAAGTTATATTCCAATGGCGAAACACAGTAGTCTACTCACAGTAGTTTAAGACTGTTACCTTCCTCCTCATTTCATGAAGGTCACACTATTTTCTGCTTTGACACCGACTGCTGGCACTGGATGTAAATCTTGATGTATGGACACATGTCCAACATGGATGCAATGCCAGGAGAGACTGGGATGGACATTCATTGGATCCAGCTTCTGTAATGTGAGGACATTTTCTTTGATCTATTTTATTGGAAACTGAATACCTTAAAGTTTTGCTTAAGGGCAAAGACAATATAGAGGTATCTATAAAGTTGGCTGCAGTGTGGGAAGTTGGATAAGGGATTTGCTCCCATTCAGCCAAGGTGGCATCAGGCCTGGCTCACATTAGGCCTTCCAGCTCATTGCAGTAGGATTGGAAGGTTGAAGTCAGAGCTCTGCACACTCCAGCTCTGCTTCCTCACACCAAACAAACACAATTTCTTAATGGATCTGACCTTGTTAACAAAAAAATGGTGAAACAGGAAGAGACCCTCCCCAATCTCCAGAATGAGGGAACAGAGGAACACACAACATTGCTCAAGATTTACTGAAAGTACAGGGGTAAAGGAGGATAATTGCTCCCTTGTAGTTATGATGAAAAAAAAGTTGCAATGATTGAACAATTTTTCGACAAGACAATCCTCTTGAAGAAGACTCCCACAACCTTTACACAAATGTGGACACAGATTATTGGCTAAAATTTCACTTTATGCTATAGCATTGTGACTTTTATATCAAAGCAAATGGCCCAGATGAAAGTATGTAAACAGTATTACAATCATACAGGTAGTGCAGGATCCTATTTGAGTTTTGACGTAGCAGAGATGCCAATAAAGATGAATGATAAGGTATTTGTGCTGACTGGACAAAAAAAGTGATTTGATTTAAAACAACTATGGAAATATTGCTGTAGAGCTGCAGTAACATGTAGCATCATATCTGTGGGCAGTGTTTGTCATCCACGAGGAAGAAGTATTCACTGAGTCATCTGGAAAACAAATGACAGGAATCATTTGTTTTCAAACAAAGAGCGTATTCATTAGAAAAGACAAAAGTTGCCATGTTTGCTTTGCTTCAGGCCACTTTTGAAAATGTTATGATTTGTTGATTAATGTTCTGATTACTCTTCTGATTACTGTTATCATAAGTAGTACTAGTTTTGCTAGTGCTTGCGGCAGTAATGATAACATATCCAGTTTTTAATATGATGAATACCTTCCCTTTGAGAATTGTTTAACTTGGTTCATTTCAAACACCTTGTTGTTATAAATCATGCCCTTGTCTTTATAAATGCTGAGACAAGGGTCCAGGGGAGGTGGGAGGTCAGCTTTCGGTAGTGCTTCACCTCAGGGTCAGTGGTCAAATGCTGTTTGGGTCAAGTTGCAAACGTGACTGCACAGGTGGACTTTAGAGGAGCTAATTTCTGCGCTTATCTATAATCATATAAGTTACGCAACTCATTCCAGTTATTTGGATTTCTCTGCTCCTTTTCCTTGTTTATACTGCTGAACCTGTATTCAGTGAACTTGGCCTATAGGCTCTGTTCATGTCTTTTCCTTGGCATGTAGAGCGGGTGAGATAATGGAGTGAGTTTTCTGTTTGGAATATGGACAGGAAACTCCTAAGCAGTGAAGTAATGGCTATACAAAGGTAAGGCCAGGTGCAGCAGCCTCTTAAACAGCCGTCCCATGGTGTTAATCAAATTATCTAGGTGCAAGACCTTTAGGTGATGTGAATGCAACCAATAAAAGACTTAAAGGTCTTAAATTTAGTTTAATAGGTCTTTTAAAATGTTGTACATCCTCTGTATGTTGTGTTGCTGTGCTTACATCTGCCAATCATGGAAAAGAATGGTCTTTTCTTTCCTTTGCCAGTTTGGTTATGAATGACTTGGACTAAAATTGGACTTAAAAGTTGAGGGACAGTGCAGACATGATGATAAGTTTAACATATCTCATAACATCTTTTTTCTTGCTGTAGTTTTGCTAGAAAGAAAGTCAAAGACTCTGAAACCAGGGTTGTTATTTTATGAAATGCATTAGCAAAGTTTAGTCAAGTCAAGTCATATTTTCTTTATATAGTGCCAAAACAAGTTGTCTCAAGACAGTATTTGTGCATTCCAGGCAATATTCTATATAAAAAAACCCCGACAATTTCTGATATATTCCCACATTAGCAAGCACAAAATGATATTATCTAAAAATTAGCTTTTTTTATGTAGGCTAATTTTACTCTGCTAGCCTCAGTGCTAACAAATTATTCAAGGGCACAAAGCTTTTTTCTGGTAATTGCATTAAAACTCTTTCAGTTAAGTTACAATTAAGTGCAACACAAGTCAACAATTAAATTTTATGTTACTGAACTGTTTCAAAATGTTCAAAACACATTTTATTTGTTTTATCCAGAATATAGGTAATACTGTAGCACATCACACAGACATATTACCCAAACTACAGAACTCATGTAGAACAATGAGCACAGCCAGAGCTTCTTCCCTGTAAAAACTTAGTATAAAAGTAAGAATGCAAACATTAAGTGTGTGTTCATGTGTTTATTCTTAAGAAAGTGAAAGTCCCCAAGGTCAACTGTTCGGCCACCACAAAGCACTCCTGCTGTGGTAATGTGAGCATTTTGATCTCCTGCCAGCCCCTGCCTCTTCTGCAGATGGTTCACACCAGAAATGTTGCAGGGCACCATGGGATCCCCACGAGTTGAGGGAACACTCTATTTTTAGAAAGGCTTCTTGAAATGGCATTTGAGATATAACTGCTTGTGTTTTCCACTGTGCAGTGGCCCAGGGTCCCTTATTACATGTGTATGTTCTTTAAAAGCCTTCTCATGTAAATGCATTTCACTAAGTTGTAGGAAGAGATTATGTAAAATGTTGTTTCTCTACTGTTGTCAGTGTGATGGGAGCTTTGCATTGGGAGGTTCTCAGTTTCAATCCAAGCAGCAGTATTTATTCTGTGTACCTTCTTGTTTATTACAAGTGACCTTGAATAAGAGGTGATTTGATAAAAGTATGAGTGCTTACTCATGGTGCATCAGAGAGATATGTAATATATCCATACGGTGTACTCACATGCCTATGTTTGGGCAGTTGTATGGTAGACATGTGCAGGTGATAAGCTACAAACCTCCATCAATGGTCAGTGTGTGTTCCCAGAGGCTTCCAGTGGTGTGACTGTGTGTAGCGCAGATATGTAGTCGTGCATTTCTCAGATAGCTGCCTGCCTGGCTGCGACCTTTGGGACAACGGCATCAGAAGTGGCCGTCAGCCAGAGAACAGACACCAGAAAAGGGTGATTGATGATATGGACAACTGGGCCTGGAGAAGACAGCGTACTGGGAGGGGGGAGGGGAGAGGGGGATGGGAGGGGGGGCATGCTACATGCTGCTGTGCACAGCTAAGTCACTCTCTGTCCTCATTACCTCCTTAAGTCACCTACATCTAACTAAATTACAGTGCTTCCACTTCCTACTTCTTCTCAATTTTAAAAGGACATTTTTTTTTCTCTTATTGGCTCCTACTGTGTGAGCACAGAGCTTTAAATACATTTTGTTTGCAGGGACAGAAGGCAGTTAGTTGAAAAATACGACTTTGATATGTAAAAGTTTGTGTTATGTATCTACTCGCAGTTAAATACCTGTGTCTTCTTTATTTACTACTGTGGGTGACTTGTAGCAATGTAGGAAATGATTCAAGTGCATTCTTGGAGAGAAACGTGGATATCATCCAGTTAGAAGAAACAGTGACTAACTGTAAACTGAAACAGTAAACTAAGGGAATTATGGACTTAATGAGGAAACGGCAGGGAAAACAGTACCATCCTCTCCTGGCAGGATGGCAAAAAGATATATTGCTACCCAGATTGCCTTGAATTTTAAAAGGCCTGGAACACAAAGATCCAAATCTCTGCTCTGCCAAGAACCCAAAGAAAGACATGACTAACAGCAATTTAACGTGGGTTCAGTGGACCTCTGATTATTCATTTTCTTAGCTAACTGTATCAAATCTAAACAGCGAACTCTTTACTGTTCTCCCACTGGCAGATTGTTGGACTCTTAAGACAAACCACCATGACTGTCTTAGTTACATGCAGCCTGAGTGTTTGGAACGGCTTGTTGGATTCGACATCTGGCCCAAAAGATCATCTCCTGTCTTCTTTTCATCCCCCCTCTCCTTCTCTATTTGCTGTTTGAAGAGGAAGCAAAGACACTGGATCCCCCCCAACAGGTGCAAGGGTGCAGCAATGCACGCTGGGTCAGATCAGGAGGCAGAACCCCTCCCGGCTCCCCTGTGACTACCAATCCTTGCTGCCTGCCCTCCTCCCATCCCCTGCTCGCTTTTGGACTGTTGTCTTTTCCAGATGGTTGCAATCAACTTGGTCTCAAACCTTTTTTACAAGGACTCAAGACTTTCCCCTCCTAAATTCTTGTCTTTATTGGGTAGCATGTCCGCATGTACACTCAACACGGGTAGCTTCAATAAAACCGCACCTCCTACCAACAATAGAGTCAAGGCAACGGTGTGAAAAACTCATACTGTTCTCCTGATTCAATTTTAGAAGTTTGAAGTTAGAAATACTTTTTCAAGTCAGAGATTGTGGTGAAGACACATGGCCTGAATAAAAGCAGTTCTGTAAAGTTTGGCATCATCCAAAGAAAACTTCATAAAGAATTTCCTCTCTCTATATTTTGATTATATTTGCTGAAGAAAGTTCTCCACCACAAAGACACATTATTTTACTTTCTGTTTAAATAAAAGTCAGATTTGGTGATTGGGCAGAAAAGAAAAAAAAAGACATAAGGCCTGGCCAAGTAAAATGATGGAAGGTTATCATACTAAAAAGATATGAGGAGGTTCGGTAGGCTGTGTTTGTCTTGGAAACTCAGACACACACACACACTACAAAGCTGAAAAATGACTTTGTTCCCCATGCTGAGTGAGAGATCCTTGTAAAACATGCTAAAGAATGTGTTGCTCCTGCAGGTCTGGAAAGACTGGTGGCTGTCTTTACTCTCCTGTCACATTTCCCTCAGGCAAACTGGTCACAAATGGGCAAAAGCTTTGCTGTACGCAGAGGAAGAAATATTAAAAGACACTTGGACCTTGTTTTGTGCTTCCTAATTTCCTTTTCTGCCTCTTCTGTGCCTGCTGTTCAAGCATCAAGGTGTTAATTATGTGACTCAGCTCTGGGCAAAGTGTGTCCTTGTCAGCATGAGGCTAAACACAGAGGCAGAGAGAGAAAGTGAGATCACCAGTGTCCAGAATGCCCTTATTGACTTGGAAATCATTCCATCCTTGCAATTTAGATTTTTTATGGAAATAGTGGTCACTGTAGCAATAAAAAAGGCCATTTATACATTTTATTACTTATATTTATTTTATAGTCTTGAATCATTCTACTTTCTTTAAATCCATCTGGCTTGGTCCTGAAACACATGTACTTATTAATCCACTAAGAAGAGAAATGTTGAATAATGCTCTGTACTTTACAAAAATGGACAGACCAAAGTCATGACCAGTCTTACATCTCAGACATTTACATCACTAACTTGATGCCATATTTTAGACTGCAGGAGAAACTTGGCTTTGTCACACACATCACAACTTCATGTTCTTAGTCAACACCATGTTTTATCCTTACTCTTGTGCATTAAACAGCCTTAAGGCAGTGTTAATTATTGTAAACAAAGAAATGAAAGAGTGAATCATCTCATTGTAATAATAATTTTATTAAGACTTTACATTATTTACTTTATTCAAGAATGTACATAAAACTCTTATATAAACTTCTGTTTTGGGAACATTTACTGTAGGTTATCACATATGACATCTGCATACACAATTTATTACATACAGATCTGCTTCTTAATGAAAAAAAATAGTTCAGTGTTTAGTGAGTGAGATAAAAAGTTCAATGTCATGTTTTGTGCAAAATTCGAAGCTCAACTCATGACATGGTTGGCCAAGCTTACACAAAATTTTGGATTAAAAACCATGTTTACCAGCACCGCTAATGCTAGCACATGTTGTATCTTGCTTGTTCAACCCACATTTTAAAAAGAAATATTTAAATGCAAATTAGTTATTTTAGGAGGTGTTACATACTGGAACTATTTCTTGGAACGTGATTCTAACTAATGTGTCTATGTGCAGCTTCCTGATGTGTTGTCATTGTAATGAGATTTTGAGGTTTTGAGGCATCTCACCTTCATGCCCGTACAGAAAGCTTTGGTGAAGCCTGTTGTCACTGACTGCATCTGACAACCCATGCTATCACCTAAAACTATGCACAAATATAATTAGCAGATGGAAAAACTTGTTTGCCAAGAAGGAGTTCCAGAACGTTCCAGAACGTAATTACAGCGTGTTTTTGAATTTTTGTTTGAATAAAGGTTACTAGATCCATAGTGTAAATGCTCAAATGTGTAAACAGTTTGCTGATTTTTAACTTTGGAAACTGTCAAGAAAACTGTTTCCCCATGCACAAACATGGTTGATATTAATAAACCAGAATAAAGTTTGTTTTTAAACTTCAACTAAAATGGCTGGAATGGCCGGTTTGACCAAAACAAAGTGATTCACTTTGATTGAATGAGTAAGAATCACCGCAAGTGAACCTTTCTTTAGTCTGAATGAAGTATCCCTTTAATTTTATTTGGAAAAAGAGCTGCATATGCCTTTTTATTTTAGTAGAAAAAACACTGAAGCTTTAACTTAATCTTCGTCAAAATAAAGCGCCAATGAAACACCCAATAAACACCCAATGAAGTGAGCAAAGCTGAAACAAGGATAATGACCGCCAGAAAAAAGTTATTGTTGAGTTTCCAGAAAGAATCTCTGTTTGGCTGACAGCTCTTACACCTTCATTTCCCTCTCCCAGGGTCTATAATATGTAATGGAAGGGGGTCTGAACCTCCTAATTAGGACTTGGACCACCCCAAAAGAAGAAAAAACAGTAATTCATGGAGGCAGACTGACACAATATATGTCCTTTTCATCTTTTATTATAATAATTAAAATATTTCTCTTGATAGTCCTGCTTCAAACAATTAAACACTGAAAAACTGGACCACACCCTGACACCTTTATCAGCTAAATATCTAAATTTCCAGCTGCGCTTTCATCATTGCAGTAGCTTGCATTCTTATGAAAGTCTATGCCTGAGTACATGATGCAAAACAGATGAAGATGCTGTAGGTTAACGTATGTAGCTGGCTATCTGTCCAGTTTAATACACTTTACTTTTGGCAGCTGACAACACTTTCGTGTGTGGTATGGCCCAGTTAGCTGGTGTAATTGATTTATGATCATCTACAGACTCCAGACATTGTGTCAAATAAGATAGATACCTTGAGGATTGGAAGACTGTAGTTCTCAAAAGTACGCACGTATGCTGTACTGAGTTCCCTTTACATCCTGGAAAAAAAAAAAGTCGTTCTAAATTGTCATTGCTTTCTCCAAATCTGTTCTTTTGGTGCATTCCTCTTTCCAAGTCCAATTACCGGTTACCATGGAGGCCTGATTAAACCAGTTTGACAACAAGGATGTTTCCTGAAAGTACAAAGAGCCTTTTATGCAGCTGAGAATTGAAAAGCTGATCAGTATGTGAGCATATTTTGCCAGGGTTATGATGAAAGGGGAAAAGGGCGGAATGCACTGATGATACTTTTGGAGATGTTCGGCTCTCACAGTATGTGTTTGACTTGTTGCATTAGACTCTTCAGGGACTTGACTTCATTGTTTTTCATAGCTGGTGTTGACTTAACTTTTTCTTGGCACAAAACCTTCTTCCTATGTGAAACAAAAGAGAGTAACTGTAGTGATTAGGAACTGGTCAATGTCAAGACATTGATTCAACAGCAGTGTTTATTTAGGCTGTCTAGGTTTTCCACTTTATGTGTGTGTATGTGTCTGTCTGTGTGTGTGTGTGAGAGAGAGAGAGGGAGATCTATCCTCAAAATGTGGGGATAGAAACCTATCTCCTTAATCACATTATGGAGACTCATCGCCCTTGTGGGGATGAAAAATAGTTCATTTTGACAGTGAAGACTGGATTTAGGCCGATGCTAGACTTAGGCTTTGGCTTGGGATTAGGGTTAGGGTTATGGATGTAGGCTAATTTAGGCTACGTCACTAGAGAATGAATACATGACACTGTAATGTCCAATCACAATCACAATCAGGTAAAGAAAAGAAAGAGATCATACTTTTTTTTTCATATCCTTGTCTGATGTGAGATTTTAAGTGATGGCTCAGATATTTTTGGATTAAAGCAGTGTGTTTTTGCAGTGATATGAGATGGTGCCATAAGACAGTGAGATTTGTGTGTTTATCAGAGTAAAAGGATGGCACTTAAAGCCTGAAGACTCAAATTGGAACAAACATAGTTTAAATAAAAATTGGGATTTGGAGGCTAAAGTTGAAAGAGCTATTTTTGGATAAAAGCTTTGTAGGAGCAGTTTTTTAATAAGTTTCATACTGTAAAATATAATGCCAAAGACATTCAGTTTCCAAAAATGCAGTATGTCCCACACAATTGGCTTCTTTGTTGTGGAAAATCCTTCAATTTTCACTAAAATAACTGTTGATTCAGATAAAATCAGTTTTGTCTTTTAGTCCATTTATTCTTTTCCGTCTTTTAGTCAATTTATTTTTAAAATCCTGGCCCAGCAATCAGATGTGTGAGTGGACTTTCAACAGTAGGATATGATTCAATGTGCACATCTGGTTGAACACTATGTATTAAGTCTAAATTTTACTGTTTATCTTATTTTTTGTGTAAAAGCAGATTCCACCCACCATGTTATTGCATCACTGGCCTTTGGTATTTAACTTGATGCTTGCATGATGTGGTGGGCTTTAAGAACTGGTGGGGCAGATTAAGATGAAGGGGGAACTGAGAAAATTGGACAAAGTCTTAATTCTTATCACATTAGTAGCTGTCCACACTGTCTGGTACATGCCAGATTTATCACAAAATCTAACAGAACCAAATGCCTGTTTGGCTGTTCTCTTCTTTGTTTTGTGTGCGTGTACTTGGATAAGATCATAAGTCGTCTTCTCTCTGTCTCTGTCTGTCCTCAGTGTTTCAGCAGCAGGCTGTCCACAGCCCTCTGGAGCAGCAGAAGCAGAAGCAAAAGCAGGGAGGAGGAGGAGGAGGAGGAGGAGGACCGGTCCCCTGTCAGAACTGTGGGAAGCCCTGCAAAGGGGAGGCGCTCCGGGTCCAGAACAAACACTTCCACATCAAGTGCTTCGTCTGTAAAGGTATGTTAAGAGTTATCACCTCTCATCCCCGCACCATCACCGGACAACCCACAACAATCATAACCTCAGAGAGGATTATGAGTCTGACTGTAATTTTGGTTGTAAAGAAGAAACATACCCTCAAAGAGAATTTTATGTATGTAGAACAGATGAAAGTGGATGTTCTTAGAGTCTTTGTTTGCAGAGAGTACCAATATGCACCTTTGTAGAGTAACAAAATACTTTTTATGTGGTCCTTCAGAGGGTTAAAGACCATCACATGGACCCTTTATCATGCGTATATATTATGATGACTTTACATTTAATCTACCAGCAGGTCCATCTCAGCATGAAGTCTGGTGGTTGCTCTCCACATGTCATATCCCCATTCATACATGTTTGATGTTTGATTTTTTTAATACTCAGCAGGTTAGCTTTGTAGAAGTGAAAACTAACTTTGTGATAGACAACTAAGGATCATCCATTAGCTGGCAAGCTAATGCATACATAACTCAAACATGTTTAGTCATACATGGCAGGAGAGTTTTCACTTAGCTGTGGAGAGCAGCAAGCAGAAGCCATGATAAGGCTGCTCTGTGTGATCCTGCAGGTATTTACTAAAAGAGGGGGAAAAAAAAGAAATGTTTAAAGTGGAAAATATGTTTTTAGAGAAAGAAAGTTGCCTATAAGGATCAATTTAAGAAAAAATAAAGGTAAATGTACCTGCTTACAGAGGACAGCATCCCTTTAACAAAGTTAGTGTTTTGGTAAAGAAGTAGTAAGACAGTAGGCATGTTCTTCTATGTTGTTACTCCGACACATGCAAGTCACTTCTCAAGGTATTGTGGGACAGCAGGTATCATAGGGTTGACCAGCGGTGTGAACTTAATGCCAAGGTAATTTACAAAAATGTATAATCTAAGAAAAATGAAGCAATGGTTTGTCTGGGAGTTTAGTTTTTACCAGCCAATGATAATGTCTGGGTAGAAGAAGACTCTGTTATAGTTCATCACAAACAGGGACCGTACATAATTACAATAAACTTAAACATCACTTACATTGGGAGGACGCATGAATTCACTTCAATGTGCCACTCTCTGGTGTTGCCAGGCTTTTACATTATGCTATTCTAATTGAATTTTGTGGGGATTCACTCTTAAGTTAACACTAACAAGAGGTCATTATCAATTTATCACTTTTGTGTCTAACATTGAATCTACATTATTGCAATTCCAATTTACTGATAGCTCAGGTAGAGGGAAAATGAATAAACAATGTCTGATTGGTCAGTCAGGTCAAATCTATTGCCGAGGTGCAGGTTACATGGTGTGTGTATGCCTATATTTGGCATGTATGAATGTCTGTATGAGAGAGTGGGCGTGTGTGTGCTGGTGGGTGTGAGTGTTCTTTTGGTGTGAATCTGTACTATAAAGGAGTGTGTGTGTTTGTGCCCCTCCCAGTTCAGACTCTCAGTGTAATCCTTGTGTCAGGCTGCTGTTGTTGTCAACACACACCCCAGTTGCTAGGCTACCGGTGGGGTCGCTACAATGTCGGCGGCTTCCCGGAGTTTATCGCCTTTTAATCTTACGCTGACCAGCAGACTCCCTGTCTGTACATTCTATAACCCATCTCCTCCTCTTCTACACTCTCTATCTTTAACTCTATGAACAAGTAGAGGAGTGTGCAAACCCATGATGCACTAGTGTTGATTGCATTACTTGATCGCAATTTAATCCAGTTTATTACAAGTGGACCTTACAGCTAGCAGTGATTACATAATTGCATATTCACAAAATTAATAGTGAAAATCTGGGAAAATGGTGACATCACTTAAAATGAGTTCAACTGAGTACTTGCCTAAGCTACACTAAAACAGAATGATCCTAAGTGCTTGCTACTCAGTGGATCAGCTAATTTCAACCCTCTGAAAGAATTGTCAAAAAAAGTCTTTTGGTTGCCTCACATATGTTTGCAGCTGCTGGAAAACAGTTAATATAGTTTATAATAAACAGTGCTGATATATTCTGGTATGATATATTGTTAATTCTGCTTTTCAGTTAAAGGAGTTTTACTCACCCAAAAGTGTTTGAGACCAGAAAGGATTATGATTGGTTGACTGAGCAGATCAGTGTAATCATAAACTGGGCGGGGCTCAAATATCTTGATGTTGACCTCCACCACAACTGTAGTATTTTTTGCCCTATGAGCAGCATCACTAAACATCAAACATAATGTAGCATGATAAATGCTGTCAGTGCTCCATGCCTGCCGCACTATAAACATTAATCTGATACTGTTATTACATGACTGCTTCTCAGTAAGAGCATAAATCTGTATCCAATATGCTCTTGATAAATACCTACAAAATTTGTTATGTAGCTTTACTTAATTTGATACTAGGTAAAAAAGTTATAATTTTTACTTTTATTTTTGTACAATTAAAGTTTCTTGTTACCTTAAAAATCCAATACATGGCACTTTTGAAGATTAGGTTTATTTACTACATTGATTAAATCTACTATATTTAGAGTATGAAAGTGTCTGTTTTTAACCTTCCTCATAACAGACAACAATGAATGGCACAACTTTTTTAATACACATTGACATTGATTAATATTTAAAAAGGCCACTTAACTGTATATTTACTAATTGGTGGCTTCATTTAAGGAGTCCTGATTACCTTAACCACTGTGTGCTGCGTTTTGAAATTGTGCAGCTATTAAGCAGTGAGACTCTAATGCCTTACTAATTGAGTTGAGATGTTTTTTTTTTCATGTCAAGCTTTTATGTAAAAAGAAATGGAAATATTGTGATGATTACATGCCTGGGGTCATACATACTAATTCATCAGATGTTAATACTTCAAAGTCATTACTTCCCAGTAAGTGGAGGTCATGATTAAAGGCACAGAGAGCATGTTTTCCTCACTGGATGAAGTTATTTGGCTAGCTTTCTAAAGAACTTAATTAGGAAGCATGGAGCTGGCTAATTTAATGTCAGGAATATTAATATCATGTACACGCAGCAGTCAGAAGAGTGATGTAAGAGTACTGCTCACTCCACCCAACACAGAAATGCCTGGCTCTTCTTCCTATCCATAAATCCAAAGCATGACTGTATTAATTGAATTTGCAACTTATTAAAAGTGCTGATTATCCCGGCATGGCAAAGGGTGGGGTTGTGTCTAGGTTTGGGGAGTTTGCTTTTAAATGTCCAGATGTGGACTGGAAGGAATCTGAAAGTCAGGGATGAAATTAAATAAACCATAGTGGGCTGAGAATGGCTCCAGCAGCTCTATCTGCAGATTAAACCTGAACATCAAAGCAATGAAAAAACTTTTGACTCTGTGTCTGCACCAAAGTTCAACACAGTGCAGTGCTTGCTAAGATGTAAATGTTTTCTTTTAGCACATTCCTAATGGATATCACTTGATAATCAAATCAGGTGACATATCTTCCCCCTTTAGTCTTTAATTTATAGGATATGTACACACACTCTAACAAAGTTAAGCTCACCTCTGACCAACTGCATTATATCGAAGATGTCAAGCTAAACCTGAAAGAAAATCAAGCCCACGACCCCTGACTATACTGCTGTATTTGTGCCAACTACAACTGGCCTGGGTGTTAGCCAGCAGTCTAATGGTACCTGATATGAAGAGAGGAACCATCAACGCTCAGCTAGGCATGTGTAATTAACACCAAGCAGAGAAGAAGGCCGGCTTAACGTGTGCTAATGTTAGCCTCTTTAGCATTGGCCAGATATCAAGGTAACTCCGTGCTGCTGTTAGTAAACGTAGCCTCAGTGTTTTTGGAGACATGCAAACACCTAACTGCAATATATAGATATGACTGCATTCTAATGCTGGAGGGCTATGGGGCAAAGCTAAGGTGGAAGCTCGCATTAACACTCTGCGGTTCAGTGTAAGTGAAGTTGGAAAATTCAAGATCCAACTAAAGAGAATGATATTGTTGTAAGAATACATAAAGGTTAATATCTTATCATTTAGAAAATACTGAGGATTTCAAAACAAAGCTGTAGTGAGACATAACGCTGCTCTGTTAGCTAAGACCCACAGGCTAACAGTCTTTGTACAGGGTTAGCTAGTCAACTGAAATCACATTTGTTTAAATAAGTTTCACCCTGAGCTTAGGATGAGTCACCAAAATGTTTTTTTACAAGCAAAGAAAAGAAATCATACATATGGAAAGAAAAAGACTTACTTTTTGAACTAACTGTCAAACCACTACCAACATGTGATATACTTTTAAAAAATTCTATACCTAAGCCTTAAGCTTCTGAACATTTGATGTGCACTCATTGCTGTTTTCATGATAGCTGTTGTCAACAGCAAGCTGTGTGCCTAAGGAAGTGTGCTTTATTTAGGTACCAACTGTGCCTGTCTCCGTATATCCTGTTATGTCTGCTTTTCAGACGCCTTTAAGCTGACACTGAGACACCGTCAATAGCAGAAAGTTGCGCACAAAATGACCTGGCAAAACAACTCAGCCAGACTTTTATCCCTAATCTGTTTTTGCTTTCATGAAGGGCCATCACATCATCCAAATAGCATTTGAATACAGCTGGGAATACTCAAATGTGAAAATATGTAGCTACACCCTAATGACGACAGGCCTGTGTGAAAACTGATAAATGTAGAGAAGAGAGCTAGAAAATGGTGGACTAGTGATACTAAGAGACTTCTATCAGACACAATCTTCCACTTTTTTCATTCATACCACATTCAAAAGCATTGAGGAAAATGCCCTCACAAACACGAGAGTGGTATCTTTTGTTGCACTCTACTTGCCTTTCCATAAAGCTGAAAATGGTTTTATTTACAAAGTAGGTTCAGTCTGCCAAGCTAGAGTGCTTGTCAATGCCGCATGCACGGCATTAAGAAAACCTAATATATAAAACCTTCCTGTTGAAAGATTTCTGCCTTGAAACGGTGGATGTTACTTAAGATCTCAGGAGGTCAAACTTTAACTCCTCTAAATTCCTGATATCTGATATCACTAATATGAAATTCATATGTAGGGAAATTGTTTTCAAGGAAATGGCTTAGATGTCGTGGTACGATAGTCCATGGGCAGCTATTTGTATATACTTCCAAAGAATAGCCTTGTACTGAGATAGCAGTTACTATCTCCCCCACTGATCCATCATAGTTGTTATCAAGTGGCTGAAGGTCCAGACTGAGGTCACGGAAGGACCTTTTATCTTCTCCCATTGCTAAACAGAAGACCTGGCTAAAAGCTTTCACTCTAGTTAACTGATCTTCACATGGAGATTATTGCATTCTAAGAACTCATCAGCAATGAAATACTATCATCCTTTTGGAGAAATGTTGACTGTTGTGTAATTTAACCAGGCTTTCCAGTGTAGATAGGACCTGTCATTGTCCTTGTTGAATGGTTAACTGTACATTACATCAGTTAATTTTAGATCAATGACAACATTATGACCAAAGAACTCCTGAAGTTACACCCCTGGTCACCTGAGATTCAACTTTGGACACGAGCTGTATTCAACTCAAGGTCCACTTACTCTCCAGTTCACACTGTCTTCAGAACCTTTTCACAAGATGAGAAGGTGGGAAGCATATAAGGATGACACATCATTTCTTCTTACTTTCTTACTTTATTTTCTTCTGTACAAAAATCAATCCAAAATATTTGTCATCCACATCCTAGCAACTTGCACTGTGACATCATTTTGAGCTGGAAGTCTGTGCAGTAGTAATATGCACTTTGAGGTCCCCATAATGCCCCACGATACAGTGGCCTTGTGGGGTTAGCTATCCATTGTGTCATTACAACCCCAATTTTTAATCAGAAAATAACTAATTAAAATCAAACCAATAAGTTTTATTTTAGTTTTTGCCATCTGCATAAACTGGGGGGCGGGATTTATGACATATGATTGTAGCTTCCATCTTTTACAGTCAAAGGTCAATATTTGATGATTCTGCAGAAACCTGGATTATTTTTAGTGATGCTTTCCATTGTATCAGCAGACTAGAATGACCATGACTTGCATGTCTATGATGGAACTTCAGTCCCTGACTGAAAGTCGTACATGTTACACCCCTGTCCACCTCTCTAAATAAAGGGCACACAGGTTCCTGTCTTTGCACTGAACACTGGCGTTGGATGTAA